>LR812538.1:45368342-45423342 GCA_903798195.1 Danio kyathit | reverse complement strand
CTATATTGATTAGCATATAAACTATTAATGTAACATTTTAGCGTCAGTTTTCTGTGGCTTTCCCCAGGTAACAATATATTAAACAGGACTCATTCTGATGTATGCTTTGATTGTTCTTTTGAAACTAGCACATATTTCAAACGGAACAAGCCTACAGTAATAATCACTGGTACATTTTAAAATAAAGAGTATGACTTCAATCATATTCAGTTATTTATAATGTAAAATGTCATTTTTTATCTTTATGTATGTATTTATTGCATATTGTAGGTCTAATCAAATGGTTAAACGCCACAACTAGCTAATATTGTGTGTGCTATAAATTAGATGCGCATTTAATAGGTTATTAACAGTAATAGTTCTCACCTAATCGAGCATATACGAAATAAGCATAACACTCAGCTGTGAGCTCACGAAACCTACTATGCTGACGACAGATTTTCATTAATATTGAGAAATGTTTCATTGGAAGCAAAAGACACAACGTCAAAGCCGCCTAGTTAATATTCATGAGATAGACGTGTGTCATTGGATCGTTACCAAGTAACGTCAACGTAAGTTAGTTAATATTCATAAGCCGAGGCTTCGCCGTAGTACGATTCGCGATTTAGAACCCGGAAGTGGTGTATTAGTTGTTACTCGCTGTTTTTAGTTTGTGAGTTTGAAACCGGACTGTGTGTGTTTTTCGCACAAATGGAAAGTTGACCGCTCAGGAATGGAAGATGAGTCTTCCGTGCGAGTGAATGACACCGCGCGAAATATGCCCGGTTATTCCGGACGCGACGGGGAATCTGTCTATGTATCCAGCGGGACGCGGAGCACTGATTTCGGCCGGGATGTCCGCAGCGGTGAGGCGAAGGTGCCGTCATCATCATCATTATCCTCGAAGGATGTTTTGGAATTTCATAAACACAAACATGGACCAGGAGGCGGCCATAGAGAACATATCGAGAGGGAAAACATAAGAGCTGTGGATATTTTAAGAAGGAATTTTGGTTCCACTATCAGAGATACAGAAGATCCCAAAGATCTAGAGAAAGTAGGAAATGACATTAATCTAAACGACTTGGACCATAAAAATGATGATGAAAGGATGCAATGTAGCACAATA
This sequence comes from Danio kyathit, assembly GCA_903798195.1. Lineage (NCBI taxonomy): Eukaryota > Metazoa > Chordata > Actinopteri > Cypriniformes > Danionidae > Danio > Danio kyathit. The sequence continues at coordinate 45,422,231 of LR812538.1, read as the reverse complement.
AGTCTCCAACAAGACAGTGAGAGCAATCCAGGATTGGGAAATCCTGATGGGAATCATCATATTGATTATAATATTGATTTGAAGAGTGGCGAAGATCCCAGCCAATCAAAAGAGCATGTTTACTGCACTGTATACTGTATTGCCAATGATAATTATAGGATACCTGTTCAGAAAACAACATCTAATCACGAGATTTCATCATCATCATCATCATCTTCAGATCTACCGGTTTTACCTCCCACCGACTTGCCAAACTCAGAATTGGACAATCATGATCCCTACCCAGTGCCCTATACAGTTTCTGATCTGATGGTGTCTGGAATACACAGCTCATATAATGCTGACAACAGTTTGTCTGTGATGTTGACATGTCGCATTTGTCTTGACGACAAACAAATCATGCCGCTACACTGTTGCAAAAAGGCTGTTTGTGAAGAATGTCTGAAAAGATACATCATCTCACAGGTATCCATATTTGTTTTTGGTGTTGTACCTTTGTGTCTGCAATAGTATCAAATAGGCGAGGGACGATAACCGTTTTCAAGGTATACCGCGGTTTGTAAAAGTCACACCGGTTATCACACCGCCAAAATTTTCTCTAAAACCGTTCCAAAGGTATGTGTAAGATTTTTTTATTTATATTTATTTTTAACAACAGTATCTCCAGCAGAAAAGATATCCAAAGATGCCATTTTAAATCGTAAATAAATCTGTGTTTTTGAAACTAATGAAGAGAGCAGAAGTCAATGATTCATTTTCATTATTTAGCCTGACACGTTTACTGCTCCAAAATATTATAAATGTTTCTCAAAATAAAATATATTGTGTTCAAAGGGGAAAAAACTTTTAGTTTTTTACACAGACATTTAAAAAGAAATTAAAACCGTGATATTTTTATCCGAGGTTATCATACCGTCAGAATCTTATACCGGCCCATGCCTAGGATCAAATTTGGTCGTTCCTTTTATCACGGTAAACTGTATTATCACGATATTAACGCAACTGAGCAATTCCAGCGTTATGGATGTGACATTTGCAGTAAAAACTGAAAACATAAATTCACATGAAAAGTTTACATTAACATTATATTAAACCATCTGTTTATATTTTACAAAACTACTGAACACAGAGTTATAAGATCAGAAAAATATCAGTCTGTAAACATGTTTTGTACTTTAAATGAGGAAAATAAACATGCGTTATGAATGTGACGAAAAAAGTCTGTGAGTTTGCAGTATACAACATACTTAGTAGAAATTCTGTCAAATAAACTGCACAACCCCCCAAAAATTATGCTAATCAACAGGATAAGAGTTGGCTCTCTATAAAACAAACATCATTAATTTTATTTTATGTAATATTTTTGCATTTCTAAGGAAAAAACTTCGTTATGGATGTGACACCTCTGCGTTATGGATGTGACCGATGTGAAATTGCCATTCGTGTGACTTTGGTAAAGCAAATTAAATTGTTCAAAAACAATGACAGAGACATTTTTGAGTATGTTTAAAGTACTGTAAAATACTTACTTACACAAAAAACATAGAAACTGTTTCGGTATTTTGTTGAAAACTTAATTTTTTTCATGGCAAGGTTGACATTTGCATGGAATTGCCCAACTAAATATTTAACAAGTATAATAACAAAACAAAAATACTGTAGGCCTATATAATGTTAAGAGTAAATAACCGTATTAAATAAATTAACTAGCAAAATGATGATAAAGTACAATGGACCTTTTTCACAAGATGTATTTTGTCTTTTGTTATGACGTGTATATATTTAGATTTTTTTTTTAAATGTATGAACATTTATATGCATTAATGAATGTATTAGATCATCTTTGCATCAAATTACAAAAAACGAATTAGCGCTTATACGAGAAGCGAGAAGTTCTAATGCAGCATCTATAGGGCTGAAAGTAAATTTGACGTTACTCTCTCCTCTGGCTGCTGTTATCAGTCTGACACAATTGTTTTCCTGTTTCTGAAAGTCTTGATAACACCATCGTGGAGTTTTTCTTTTATTATTTCAGCAAATAGTATTGTAAGAATATTATTTGTTGTACTCTCCGATTCACTGCGCTCTAAGTTTACCCAACTATTATGTCTTTCGCTACTGAGAAACCCGTAAATCTGAAAAGGGTCTATAGTAGGCTTGGGCGGTCTTTAAATTTTGATACCATCAAACCTCCTCCCTATTTTACCTCGGTATACGGTATTACTGTGCATAATAAAAAAATTATGATGTAAGGTCCAGACAGAGTCACTAAACTGTTGACTTGTGCCTAAACCGTTCAGAAACTGAATACCGTATATGTGACCTTAAGTTCGAGTTATTTCCATATCTTGTGGTCACCAAATTGTTGCACAATTTGCAAATTGCCTTGTCCATATTTACCGCCTCTTCCTTCTCGTTCAGTCGAAAGCCCGAAATACCAATGCAATCTCACTGCAATTCGTAACTTTTTGATTTAGTGGCTAATTCGTATAAATTCTTACGATCTAATTCGTACAAATTAGTACGATTTGCTCATCACCCAATGACTGTTGGGGTTAGGGGTGGGGTTAGGTGCCACGCCTCCTTTTTAAAATCGTACATTTTCGTATGACTGAACTCGTTTGAATTTGTACAAATTAGCCACTAAACTGAAAAAACGTAAAATACTTATGTTTCCTCGTGAGATCAGGCTGGAAATATTGCCAAACTGCAGAAGTTGTGTTCTTTTCCAAGACCAGGTCACTTGGTGTGCGACTCACCATCTTTCCCCACCTCTCTCTTTCTCCTCCACGCTGTCCTGCAATGGCAACCACGCATATGCGTGGTAACTCAATATTCTAATGCATTACTTGTAGGGTTGGGCGATGTCGACCAATTTGGCATCGTACCATGTCTAATGTGAAACATCGCGATGGACGATGGCAATGCGTCGTAAGCAGCAGTGAATTAATTATTTATGAATAATTAATTAATTCATAATGAATTAATTATTTGTAGCCCACCAATTTATCTATCTGACCCACATGGTCTTTATTTTACCCATAACCAAATCATAAATAAATAAAGATAAGTTACACACAAATTACCACCTGTCAATCACTTTTTCTGCGGGACTCTGGCATGAATAGGCAGAATGATCTGTGTCGTTATAATGGCGTCGACAAACTTGGTGCACAACCAACAGGAGTTGTGTGTGTGTGTGTGTGTGTGTGTGTGTGTGTGTGTGTGTGTGTGTGTGTGTGTGTGTGTGTGTGTGTGTGTGTGTGTGTGTGTGTGTGTGTGTGTGTGTGTGTGTGTGTGGTCACGTGATGTGCGTTTTCAGCAGTATAGTCTTGATGGAGGGCTGTTCAGAAATGCTAGATGAAATGGCAGTGTGAATGTGTATCGTTTTCGTTCTAAAATGCCATTTTAAAACTAAGATGTATTAGTGCAAACGGGGCTTAAGTGTGTATTTTTCACGAGCAGGTTTGCGACGGGGGCGGGGTGAAGGATCACGATGCTGGCTCAGCATCGTGATGTCTATTGGCCATTGGCGATGGACGATGGCATCGTCTATCGACCCAACTCTAATTACTTTTAGAAGTAACTTTCCTCAACACTGGCTATACACAGTTACCAAACATAATGCCTATAAATATTCACAGAATTTTCAAAGTTGTAGGAAAGATTAACATGCGAAAATATTCATGTTTGAAAATAAACATCTTATTAAGTCTTACAGCCTTTCGGTACTGTTATGAAAACCCCCGCCAATACAACAATCTGAAAATGATTAAAGGACAGTCAAAAAGTGCCCACGATATCAATATTGTGCATGTTCATTATCACAATATATTGAATGTTGACTTATGTCTAGTCTGCAACTTTACTGTAAAAACTGATATGATCAGTTAGTCATGACAGCACATGTTTTTAGTTCATTGTAACTTATTAAAATAAGTTAATCTTTTTCTAAGTTAATTTGATAAGTTGCGCACATTGTTTTAAGTCAGTTTAACACAATATAAGTTCAATGGACTCATAAGGTTAATTTGATTCAGCTTAATAATTTTAGGCAACCAGTGTACTTGACAATAATTATTGCGAAAATGCTATACAAATAAACTTGAATTGAATTGAATCTACATGCCAGCCTCTTAAAGATGTTAAACATCTGTGATATTTTTCATGTAATTATTTGTCTTTATATTTTCTTGTAGATGGTAATACTGTGAGTGATTGCCATATACTTGTGGTCATTACAAAGTGCCTCCACTTGCATCTTTGAGGGAAGATCATCTGTCAGTCATTTTATGTGTTTGCTTTCTTAATTGTTTGTCTTCTAATTTTAGCATGTGCTCTGTTTGTTAATGGAGAGGTTTTCTATTGTGCTGGTGGAAACGTCCTCAGCCTATCCTGTCTTTTCCTGCTTTACAGAAGTGATGCATTTCCTGTGTTCACCACTGTGTATGTGATTATGGTGGATTTGGAAATGTTAGTTTTAGTCATTTTAGTACTCCCTTTGCCGCAGAGCACACAGGCCCGTGTTGTGTAACACTAGTCATGTTGGTGTGATAAAAAAAGGATGACCGGTTGTTCCTTAGAGATGCATGAGGCATCAGCATGTGTTTGAATGAGTCCTCTGAGGGCTGTGGTGAAACACGGAAAACACATTTGTATATCTGGAGGGGTGATGGTCAGTTAGAAAGCCAACCAAATTTGTTTTGAAATGTGTTCTTGGTGTATTGTCCTTTTAAAATCAATTAATACCACTCATATAATGCAAGTATGAACATAATAACATAATGCAAGTACACTCTTACAAAGAACAGTTAATATTTTATTATTTATTGATATCATTATAGCAACTTTAATAATTAGGCATTGGAATCAGAAGGTGAAAACATATATATGCTAAACAAATAGATAAAAAATATTAACAAAAAGTGCCAAGGTACTAAGAACTACACCACAGGTGACAAACTCAGTTCCTGGAGGGTCGGAGCTCTGCACAGTTTAGTTCCAACCCTAATTAATCACACCTGATCAAACTAATTGAGTCCTTCAGGCTTGTTTGAAACCTGCAGGTAAGTGTGTTGAAGCAGGGTTGGAACTAAACTGTGCAGGGCTGCGGCCCTCCAGGATCTGAGTTTGACACCCCTGAACTACACTGTAAAACCCAATAAGTTAAGGTAACTCAAACCATTTGAGGAAACTGATTGCAACAAACCATTAAAGTTCAAAAACTAATCCTAATGAGTACTGTGAACTTAATCCATTTGAGTAAATAAAGCAATTTGAGCACAGTAAAACCCAATCAATGAAGAGAACTCAAACCAACTGAGTGCTATAAAACCCAATAAGGTAAGGCAACTCAAACTGTTTCAGGAAACCGATTGCAACAAACCATTTGAAACGAATCTATGTGAGTACTGTGAACTTACACTATTTAGGTTGAAGCAATGAGGTAATTAATTAGTCAATAATACTGAAATTATTTAAAAACTGAATAAATATAAATTTACACACATTTACACTATATAAATAAATAGACCCAATGATAGGCTAAAAACCTGTGAATTTCTGTGCACGCAGATTCCATGTGGGCCTATTATTAAGCAGCAAATTAGGAGTTTATTGAGATAAAAGTCACAATGTTGTTTTGTTAATAGTGAGAACTGTACCTTAAAGTGAAGCTAATTTACAGTAAATTATTTACTCTTGACGCCCTTTATGCGACAGTATTGTATGTTTCAGTGTCAATTAAAAGTGAGTAATTGTATGTTTTGTAGAACCACACTTCTACATACCAAAATACATACCAATACTCGTGAGATCTACTTGGAAGAGATTATAAAATTTTTAAAGGAGTCAAAAGGGTGCCAGAAATTCCTGTCACAAACATGTATTGAACTGTAATGACATTAAATTATGATTTGTTGTTGGTTTGTTTAGATATCTTTGAAGTCTTCACATTTCTCTTAAACTGCACCAAAATTAATTTGGAAATGGAACGAAAGTGCTTTAAAGATCGGCCTTGGTATGTTTTGATTAAACTCTATAATTTCAACTGAACTCTCATTCAGCTTTGGTTCAGATGGCAGTATTCACAAGAACTGCATTTACAGAGCAATCCAGTCAGTTTGTTTGATTAAACCAAACCAAAAACAACCCATTAAAGCCCATTACATGCATCCCTTCTATTAAATTACATTAAAATATGCATTGTAGGGTTTTTACAAAGTCACAAATAGGAAAAGGAGGAAGACTGTCTCTATAAGTTTTCAATTTTTTTCAAAACCAGTGAGTCATGTCGCTGGCGAGGGGAGGAAGAACTTGTGCTGTAATTGATTGCTTAATCACTGAGCTCAGCCTCTCTGCGCCCTAATTACATTACATGACTGTTGGCTGGAAGGTCTGTGTGTGTGTGGTTTGCAGACGACATAGAAGCAATTTGCCCTTCTGGAGGGATCTTATGGACATAATCGAGTAATGCTAGCTTGCCTGTTGCTGCTCTTCACTCAAATCAGATTTATTGCCCCCGTGAATGATCCCGGGGGTCAGGCAGAGGTTGATGTGATAATGATAGCTGTCTTATGTGGTTGAAGGTTTTGGTGTAGTTCGGCAGTAACCTGCGTTTGGTGACCTGTTTAGCTGCAAGCCTGTTTAATTTTCTCTACTGTGTTTTGGAGTGCACAATTATGATGATGACAAAAAGAATGTGTTTATACAGCCACCTATCGCCACTCCTCCCATTGTTGCAGCATGTGTTTTGCTATTCAAGGATGCACTGCAAAAGACAGATTACCTGTAAAACCTGTCTGTTCGAGTTGTATCCAGTAACAGCTTTGCAGCCGTTTGCAGCACAATAGAATGGTGGCGTATTGCATAGTACTGATGAGCTACATGGAGTTAACTCTACATCATATTTTCAGTAGTTATTGTGATAATGATAGCAATGACGATAATTTATATGTACTGAGAGTCCTGTATATTTAGAACATATATAATTTTTTCTTTCTTTTTTTAAAATAAGAGTGTTCTGAGCACACACGTAATATAGTATTTGTTTCATTTATACTGGAGGCAAAGGTTGGGTGATTCATCAAAATGAAACTGTGCTTTACACAGGTGAGTGGTTTTTACAAACCACCTGTAAGTGACACACTCTGTCCTCTCTGTATGCACCAGATGCTCTTATCAACTATTCTTATCCATGTTTCTGTAAAATATCTTGCACTTCTTAGTACTTGTTCACGCTGAATGCGTCGTAGCTTCTTAAAACAATTGATGCAGCATTCGGAAATGGGTTTAAAAAAAGCGCAACGCAAGGTTCATGTGACACAATATTATGAACGTGATGCAATAGCGACAATAGAAGTAAGAAGTAAGAAAACAATATGCTATGATCAGCACATGACGATGCATCATATAACAGTAAATAAACTGTCTGAGCTGGTGTATTTGCATACAGCAATCTGATTGGCTGACGCTTCCGTCGGCGCTTGAAAAGTTGAGCAAGTCCCAACTTCTGCAGCGAGCAACGCCTCTGCAGTGGCGCCGACGGATCCACAATGCAGTTCGGCAACGCCTGACGTCACCCATTCAAAGTGAATGGGAAGCGTTGAAGCTGACGCCTCGTGTGAATGGGGCGTAAGTGTCCTTGACGCAGGTGAGTGGGCTTACCATTAGGCATGGGATGATAACTGTTTTCAATGTATACCGCGGTTTGGAAAAGTCAAAGTTTTAAAACCGCCAAAATTTTCTGTAATACCATTCCTAAGGTATGTGTGAGATTTTTTTATTTAGGTTTTTTTTTTTTTTTTAGGACAACATCTCCAGCAGAAAAGATATCCAAATATGCCGTTTAAATGGTAAAGAAATCTGTGTTTTTTAAACAAATGAAGACGGCAGAAGTCAATGATTCATTTTAATTATTTAGCCTGACGTTTATTTTTCCAAAATATTTTAAATGTTTCTTAAAATAAGATATATTGTGTTCATGGGGGAAAAAAGTTTTGTTTTTTACCCAGACATTTAAAAAGAAATTATTTTAGAGCAGTAATCACAATACCGTTGTTCCGTGAAACTTTTAAACGTGATATTTTTATCCAAGGTTATCATACCGTGAGAATCTTACACCGGCCCATGCCTACTTGACATACCACCTGTAGGTGACACACTCTTTTCATCTTCATATGTACCAGATGTCTTATTTTATGTACCTCATACTTTTTAAAAAACAATTTTGTGCAATTCCAAGTGTGCTCCTCACAGGTGAGTGGGCTTTACAAACCAGCTATAGGACACACTCTCTCAGATCGGACCTTTTTTTGAATCAGAATTGAATTTTTGCTTTCCATTTACACAAAAGTATTACTGTCAAACGAACCCGGGTGCGGACCAAAAGTGCTAGTGTGAAAGTGCCGCACCCGGGTTCGTTTGACGTCATAGTACGGTACGTTTAGCTAGTGTGAACGTGTCTTCTGAACTCGGGTGCGCACTCGTGAACCGTACCCGAGTCCGCCTGAAAGAGGTGGTCTGGGGTACGGTTCATGCGAACTCTGGTACGGTTCACTTCTAGTATGATTGCAATCGTACCAAATAGCGGAAGTGAACCGCCAACTGTACAACAAACTATCGTTTTCATAACGTTCATTCGTGTGTGTGCGCCACGTATTGTACCTTGGTGACAAGCGGGACTGAGCAAAGCACAGTGATACACAGTGATGTCTGCTTGTCTCCTCCAGAAACAGCTTCTGCAGTCACTGTGTGATGTTCTGAATGTTTATAATATTTTTGCGGCAGATAGACGCGAGTCGCTTTCTGTATGTCCAAAACTAAAAGATTCAGTAAAAGCAAATCGACCGCGATGTGCGGAAGTCTCCATTTTGGCGCTTTGCTTTCGTGACCGTCACCTAGCAACAGCAGTAAACAAAACAGCAGCTCTATGACACAAGCGTACCGGGGTTCAGAAGGAAAAAAGACAGTGTGAACACAAACCAACCGAGAAGGTGGCAAGGGGGGACAATCGAACTTGGGTACGGTCCAGGCAATTGAACCAAGTGTGAAAGCACCCTTAGACTCCAAACACTCACGAAAAAACCCTGGATCTCTCCATAGCATTGCATTATAAACAGAACGTTTAACTGTTTTCCTTGATTTAACATGACTAATAAACACATGACTACAGAATCATCTCACAGTAGGATTTATTTTAAACACTCGACTGAAATTAGAAGTGAGTTAGAGGTAAAACATATATATATATATATATATATATATATATATATATATATATATATATATATATATATATATATATATTTTTTTTTTTTTTTTATATATACTTATATATATATATATATTGTATGTGTCCGATTGAGCAAAATGCATCTTACTATGAGGTCTAAACAGGTGTAACAGTGAGGTTAATTGCAATCTCAGACATCTTTGTTAAATTTTCAAGTCAGCTTTGATTTTTTGATACTGACTGCTGGTTTTCAGGCAGTGGTACATCTTAGACCGTTTATGTTAGGTTAAAAAATAAATCAAATATTATTTTAGGTCAGGTTTTCTATAAAAATAAATATTTATGGATATCATTTATGATCCAGGAGTGTTTTGGATCATTTCTGTTTGGGTACACACCAAACCCAAGACAACACAATAGGTTTCTTCCAAATTAATTCCTGTAATTACAAAAAAAATGTAATTCTGTCATGATTTACAGATCCTCCTTGTTTCAAGCATGTTTGGGTTTCTTTTAAACACAAAGGAAGATATACTGAGGAATGTAAAGAAAAGCCATTGACTTCTATAGTATTTTCTGTTTTTACTATAGATATCAGTGGCTGCATTTTCCAACATTGTTCAAAATATATTGTTATACAGAAGAATAACATCCATAAAAGTTTAGAAGCACTTGAGATACGAGTATCAGTGCGATATGGCTGTATATCAGTACTGGTGGGAGGCATGCATTGGCTCGAGGCTGCAGGCCGAGTGCCTTAGTGTCCCACCAGTGACGATACACAGTCATAGCACACTGCTACTCATGTGATATTACGTTTATAGGGCAGTTCAACGGCATAATCATGTATATAAAAAAGAAAATCAAACACGGAGAGTCTGTAAAATTTTTTTGTACAAGGAACTACTTTCTTCCGCCATTCATTCATATATGCAGCTGACCGTCAGAACAGCAGAAACTGTTACTTACGTCACTTTAGAGCTAGTGTTTGAATGATTCTCTAGCATGATGTCTAAAGTGATGACAAAACAGGTGATTTTGCTCACATTTTAAGATTATAAGGCTGAACGTCATGACATGCCATCAGTCTACAGAGATTTTCCAGTATTTCTCTGTTGCAATCGGGATATCACCATAATTGTCCCCGAAAAAGCCAAAGCAAAGCAAACACTACCAGATTACTGTGGTATAAAAACAGTACAACAAACAAAAGAGAGAGATTGACTTAGAATGTTGTCACTTACCTGTTTTATAAGGATTTCATCATAAAATTTACGCTGAATTTTTCCCCCCTAAAGACTTATTATGCAATCTCTGTCGCCATCTTGTGGCGGAACGTCAACCGTCTTTGCTTTGCTCAATATGACAGGCTGATGGCACTATCCTTATAAATAAAATGCATACAATAGTTGCAATCTAAACTACTACATTCTCGACTAAAAAGCCTCAAAAGTACATGATGTTGTCCAACCGCTGCAATATTTGTCAAACTGTAGTGAGTTGTTTAGTCCCTCTTTAGTCCTAGAGTGGGCAGAGTAATACACAAGGGTGAAGAGGCTGTAAGAGAGCTGTTATTGCTTTAATATCTTTCAATCTTTAGATGTTTTTTTTTGTTTGATTATTTTATTTTATTTTATTGATTGATTGTATTGATTATTTATTTTATTTAAAAGACCAAAAATGTAATATCAGGAGGAGCTATGTGTATTAAATTGGATTTGTATATTTTACTCTCAAGAACAGTGCCCATTTCCTTGCATTTTATGGATCACAGTTTCAGCAAAAAACTTCTTTAGCATTCTACTGAAACAAAAAAAAAGGTCATCTTGGATGGCCTGAGGCTGAGTAAATGAACTACAAATAAACAATTTGGGTGAACTATCCCTTTAAAATCTGAGTTTATGGGTTAAGTTTTAATTTTTGCTGTGTGATTGATCATTTATGTGCTTTTTTGCGTTTTTGATTTTGGAGGTCACATTGGCAGTCTCTTTACACGGTTCTTGCTGTGATTTTTGGGCCTGTGTGATTCATCATTTAAAAGGCAGTTTAGATAGTAAGAATACATGTTAGCTCAATGGAATACTATGAATATTGTTAACCAGATGAAAGGAACAGGCGATTGCTTAATGTGCACTTTTACTAAAGAGAAAGGGCAAGAGGTCTGCACTACAAAAGACTCATTTAAATAGCTAATATTTAACTTCACAGAGCTACTGTTTCTCATTTCAGCCCATTGTGTTGGGTTTGGCAAATGGTGCACCAATCTAAATGTTAGATGCCCATGGCAAGGGCGTTTGTTCCGTCTTAGGAATAATATTTCAGAATGCTGGCTTATACTGGGTCCATTAGCGGCTTACTTTTCTTTAAAGAGGCTCGTCGAATAGTCATAATGTATGGTATGTTGCTTTAATGTCATCTCAGGATTAAAAAAAGATAATTATGATGACGTCATATCATAATCTGACGTCTGTGCAGTCACACTAGTACAAACAAGTACATTTGAAACAGAATTTAAGCTAAAAAGGCTTCAGGATTCAGAGTTGAACATTTTTGGATTCATACACTGCAAAAACAATGCATGGTTCTACAATATTGATTTGTGTTGGGTAGGCATGGGCCAGTATAAGATTCTGACGATATGATAACCTTGGATAAAAATATCACGGGTTTGCGCTATTGTGATTACTGCTCTAAAATATATTCTTTTTAAATGTCTGGGTAAAAAACAAAATATATTTTATACACAATATATTTTATTTTGAGAAACATATAAAATATTTGAGAGCAGTAGCAAAACATGTCAGGCTAAATAATTCAAATGAATCATTGACTTCTGTCTTCATTTGTTTCAAAAACACAGATTTTTTTTACAGTTTAAAATGGCGTCTTTGGATGTCTTTTCTGCTGAAGATACTGTTGTCCTAAAAAAACAACAACAACAAAAAAAAAAACAGTTTTAAAACATTGACTTTTCCAAACCGCGGTATACCTTGAAAACGGTTATCGTCCCATGCCTAGTGTTGGGACAACATGAAGGAAATGTTATCTTATGAGTTTTTACAAGTTTAAGTGGATTGAACATAAAACAATTCAGTTGTCCCAAAAAAAACCTCAAGAATTGTGTTGTTTCAACACATTTTAAACAAGTAGTTCAAATGAACAACAAACGTCTTTTTAGGTTTGTGTATACAGTGGTTCCTCGTTAATCGTGGAGTTGCATTCTAAAAATGACCCACAATAGGGGAAATCTGCAAAGTAGTCAGCTTTATTTTTTTTAAAATTATAGATCTTTTAAGGGTGTAAAACCGAATGTAACAAACGAAAGATTCATTTCGTAATGGCACCCCACAGTGACGTAACTTCTACCTTCCTTTATCATGTCCAGAAGTCCTACTTTTTGTGCAATAGTTAGCATCTTCCTCTGCCTTTTGGGAGCTACCGCAGGTGCCTTTGACGGTGCAGAAAGTTTCGTCAACATTGTGGCTTTTTTTTTTTTTTTTAGCAGTGGACAATGGGCTCTATGCACAGCTAGAGTTTTAAAGCCATTGATAAACTTCCGGTGAAAGCTTAATGTGGCTATTTTCAATTTCACAAGATTGTTTTTACAGCATCTATGTTGTAATGTAATTACATTCAGTTAAATGGGCTTCAGCATTCATTTAGTTGTTCAAGTGTAAAACGAGATGAAAGACTGTTGTAACCACTAGCGCTGTCAGTAGCAACAGGCTAGCGCAGAAATTCCATTGAAAATACTGGGGTAAAATAAACTGTCATATTTTAAAGACATGCGAGGGGGAAATGGAATTTAATGCTATGCTTCTTGTCCGTTCTGAGACCCACTTCATATCGTATATCTAACAGGCAGTGAAGATCGCTGATTTTTAAAGAAATTAGATCTTAAACGTGACAATTTTGTAATGGAAAGACACTGGAAGCCCTTGGGCTGCCTAGCTGAAAGTTAAAAGTTTGAGTTCATATAGCCTATTAGGAGAATGATCATGTTGTTTTAGTTCATTTTATCCCCTGGCTGACTAAAAAATTGACAAATTTGTAAACAAAAACAATGAGTCTCGCTGATTCACCTTCAGCAGCTAATAGTAATAACCCAAGCATACTGGACCCAGGTGAGGAAGCTCCAAACATTTCGGTTAGCAGTGCTAGCAATATTGGAAACACGAAACGCAGAAAATACCAAGATAGCTATCTGAACTACGGTTTTAATGCTTTTTCTTGAAGCAAAGTGTCCCTGACCCAGCCACATGCATTTTTTTTTTGTCATCCTTACTGCAAACCTAAATGTGGAGGGGGGCATTAAAATATTTTCCCGGGGAAAAGGGGGTCTCAGGTAAAAAAAGGTTGGGAACCACTGCTGTAGGAGACACGACATGGAGGAGATTGATTGACAATAGTCTACAGCCAATCAGGACGCAGAACACACTACGCTAATCAGGATGCAGAAAACATTGCACTGTAAAAAAAAAAAAAAAAAAAAAAGCATGTCAAAAAAATCTTGCGAAACTGCGAGGCCATGAAAGGTGAACCATGTTATAGCGAGGGACCAGTGTAATGAAATACATTGTGTTGGGTTTGCACAATTATGGGTTAGTATTAGAGTTATGACAGTCGAAAATAACGGTTCGGTACATAAAGTACCTACATTTTCAGCAGGTGTTAAATAATTAATTACTTGTTGCTATGAATATGTTAATGTCTATAAATACTGTATGTACTCATGCACTCAAAAAATAAATTTGCCATTTGTTGAAACTATTTATTTGAAAATGAGGTGAAACAACACAATTCTTGAGGTTTTTTTTGTTTTATGTATAATCCACTTAAAATTGTAAAAACTAATAAGCTAGCTTAATTCCTTCATATTGTCCCAACACAAATCATTTGTGTAAAGCCCTGCATTTTATACAGTGTAGCCACAATAACAGAATTTTTTAGGGATATGTGTTCTAATTTTACGTAGATTCACTGACAAAAATTATTCAAAGGTGATTCCTTGGATTTACAAAATTTGTTGTAAACAATTTATTTTTGCTGAGTTTAAAGAAACAAATTAAGTTGAACATCACATTTAATTTGTTTGTTTAAAGTCAACACATAAATTGTTTACAACAATTTTGCAGACACCATTTTTTTCAGTGTTAATGTAGTTGATATTTTCGCAGTATTATACCAAATAGGAATAATAGAGACTTATTATTCAAAGCTGTCTTGTGTGCTGACAGTGTTTGGAAAAGGAGTTTTTGTGCCTTTTAAAAATTCATCCTCTTTAAAGCAGCACTGCCACAGCCATCAAAACTGTGCTTTTGTAGCAGTCGCATAGCTTTCAACAACACATTACAATTACTGTTAGACCTCAAATCAGCTGCTCAAAGTAATGCTTCCATTATAATGCCTTTACTGTGACTTCTTGGATTCAGCCGGTGCTATTTTGGATTGTTACTCCATTTACAAAGCATTGCTTATTTTCAGCATCATGAACGTATCTAGATAAAAATAGTTTAGCTGTTTTTTTTTTTTTTTTTTATACTTGTCTCAAGATTCCTGCATTCTGTTGCTGTTCTGCTCCATCCAGCTGTTTTTGAAACCAAATATGTGTAAAACGCCCTCCTTAAAATCAGTGCTTGTTGAACCATCATCAACATAATTATTTAGGGTTTCTTTAAGGCCAACTAGTCTTTCAAAGAGTTTTTCAGATAAACAACATACACTCACCGGCCACTTTATTAGGTCCAACTGCTCGTTAACGCAAATTTCTAATCAGCCAATCACATGGCAGCAACTCAATGCATTTAGGCATGCGTTCATCCGTGGCGGGCCGCCACGCCAAAATTCATCCCGCCATGGCTACATTACAACTTCTCATTTAAAACATTTAGTCGTGTTTTTTTATAGCGGATTATAATCGCACCAAAACATATTAGAGGTAAACAGCGCAAACTTTTTTGTAACCGTAGTAGTGCTGTGCGCTATTTGTTCAACCCTCTAAGGTGACATGCTGACTGACTCTCTGACAGACTGACTGACAGGTGCGTGAGTCCAGCAAACACGGCGTAGGTTTCAGTTAAGATGAACACAGTTTCCATAAGCATACTTTATTGATAAAGGTCAATGGCTCTGCATACAATGACTTTATCATGCTGGAGTTTATAGCCGTTTCACTTTACTTCAGGACGCGTTAATGTCGGAAAACGCACAAAAACGCACTAAATCGCGCTTCAGCAGCGCTTACTGGAGAGCGCACAAGAAGATCTGCACTTAAACGTGTAAATTTGAGTGCGTGCAAGAAGTTCTGTGCACGAACAGAGGAAATCGGCGCGCAAGCAAAGAGATTCGCATGCTCGTATTACATGAATGCTATCTCGACTTGTAATACTGCGTGTAATATTTGTCTTTGAAATAGTTGGCAGATCTGTGTAAAAAAAAAGGCCTGCCGCCACAGCTGGAAAAAATCCTAGAGGAAACACTGCGTGGCATGGTTGTTGGTGCCAGATGGCTGGTCTGAGAATTTCAGAAACTGTTGAACTACTGGGATTTTCAGCAACAACCATCTCTAGGCTTTACAGAGAATGGTCTGAAAAGGGAAAATATCCAGTGAGCGGCAGTTCTGTGGGCGCAAATGCCTTGTTGATGACAGAGGTCAGAGGAGAATTGCCAGACTGGTTCGAGCTGATAGAAAGGCAACAGTAACTCAAACAACCACTCGTTATAACCGAGGTATGCAGAAGAGCATCTCTAAATGCACAACTCGACCAACCTTGAGGCGGATGGGCTAGAGCAGCAAAATTGGACAATAGAAGATTGGAAAAACGTTGCCTGGTCTGATGAGTCTCGATTTCTGCTGCGACATTTGAATTTTAGGGTCAGAATTTGGCATCAACAACATGAAAGCATGGATCCATCCTCCATTGTATCAACGGTTCAGGCTGGTTGTGGTGGTGTAATGGTGTGGGGGATATTTTCTTGGCACACTTTGGGCTTATTAGTACCAATTGAGCATTGTGTCAATGCCACAGCCTACCTGAGTATTGTTGCTGACCATGTCCATTCCTTTATGACCACAATGTACCCATCTTCTGATGGCTACTTTCAGCAGGATAACGCGTTATATCTTAAAGCACGGATCATCTCAGACTGGTTTCTTGAACATGAGTTCACTGTACTCAAATGGCCTCCATAGTTACCATATCTCAATCCAATAGAGCAGCTTTGGGATCTGGTGGAATGGGATATTCGCATCATGGATGTGCAGCCGACAAATCTGCAGCAACTGCGTGATGCTATCATGTCAATATGGACTAAAATCTCTGAGGAATATCCCAGTACCTTGTTGAATCTATGCCACAAAGGATTAAGGCAGTTCTGAAGGCAAAAGGGGGTCCAACCCGGTACTAGTAAGGTGTACCTAATAAAGTGGCCAGTGAATGTATAGGAATACTAAACTCTCATTTCAACGTTGACTGTTGAATGTAAAGTTACTTTTGTTAAAGAGAACTTCTGTTAACTGAAAAATCATTGACTACCCATGACTAAGATGAGTTCAGTCAACAATAACTGACTATATAACATTAGTAGAGTTATTAAAGAAAATATTTAATGTAATAATTAATAAAATCTTCTTTTTGTAGAACGAAAGAGCCTTTAATGCTTGCGGTTGCCAGATGTCAAGACAAGAGTTTAAATCCCCTAGTTAACAGCTTTTTTGTTAAAAGGATGCTTTTACTGCACTTAATCTTTGCAGTTTGGCAACCGTACATTGTGCACACACTATATCTACACTGCATGTTCTGAAAACACACCAACAAAAATAAGTAAACTAGACTTTAAAAATCTCAGTTCGAGTATTTCTGCTTAAATGAGAGTGTCCTTTATTCAGTCTTTGTTTCATGCTTCGTTTACTCCGATTAAATCAGCAATTTAGCTAGTTTTGTACTTTATCAATGTAGAGAGGGTGTTATTTTATTAGATAAATAGCCTGTAATAAATCAGGAAGCTAGATAAGGTAGAATAAATCATGCATGCTAGTTGGCATTCTCATAAGTTATGTTTATAGGTGAAAGTGCCGTAATATACGTTTTTCAAAAGACAATGGTTGCATTTTTAAAATTCAGAGCAAAATAATTGTAACCATTATGCAATATGAGGAAAGGTTTTCACTGAATAAAACGCTCAGGTGTTTATTTGACTAAAACTTGACTAAACAAAGACACAACAGTGTTGACTGTTGTGTTCTGAAAGTGAGGCTATTCTTAAACTGCTCAACATTGATTTAAAAAAGGTCAGATTTAACTAAGGCTCAATCCCAGTTCTACCCTTAGCCCTTTCCCTTACGTTTTGCATGTTCACTTGAAGGGGTCGGGGTGTCCCAATTCTCTTTAGCTTGAAGGCGTAGGGCTAAGGGGAAGGGCTAGGTTACCCTTGAAACTTTTCCAGGACCTAACTAGAAACAAGGGGTACGAAAATATAAATACAATGGCAACATGGCTGCATACGGGAGTCAGGAGATGCACAAAGTAGTATTTTGTTTTGGACTATTAAATTTTTTACAGCAAACACCATATATTTTAATACATTCTTAACAGTGTTAATGTTTTTACAGCTTTTTTAAAAACGCTAAAAAATATTAAATGTCGCTCTCTATAATCCATAATAATAACTCATGTATAGTAGTCCCGCAATATACTTTCACATCTGTCACTCAATGACACTTGAATACCCTGTCAGAGAAGTCTAGTGGCTGGGATATATATATATATATAATACATTTTTTTTTTTTTTTTTCAGTGTCTGGAAGGCCATACAGTTCATCTTGATTTCTTGTGTTTATGTAGATGAATAAGGCCACGGTGTAAATAAAAAAAAAATTGGGGTGCTGCTTAGAAATGTTAAAAATGCCCGATCATTTTTACATTTTTGCTTTGATATGCCTTAGTAAGTTTGATTTTTATAGGGAATGAGATTGTTTGATGGTTTTTAGGAGTACTGGTTTAACTGACCTTTTGTAGGTTTGCTAAATAACCAACCCTTTAAGTTTCTGCTGGACTGAGTATTACCTATATAACCAGGCCCGGATTGAGAATTTAGAAGCCCCTGGGCACATTGTCTTGTAGGGCCCCCTACCCGGCTGCACCCCTATAGTTGAATTAAATAATAAAAATAATATAATAAATTTTTAATAAAATGAATCTATAATGTATTGCCCACATTTTTTAATGAATGTTATATAGTACATATATTTATAGTCTACAAAGATTTTACTTATTTTCAAAGCATTTAAAGCACTAGTGAAACTTATTTGTATTATTTTGGCTTGAATAAAAGCAGTTTTTTAAAAACCATTTTAAGGTCAAAGTTATTAGCCCGTTTAAGCTTTATATTTTTTTGATAGTCTACAGAACAAACCATCTTTATAGAATAACTTGCCTAATTACCCTAACCTGCCTAGTTAACCTAATTAACCTAGTTAAAAGTAGCCTTTAAATGTCACTTTAAGTTGTAAACTATCATTTACTGTCATCATGGCAAAGATAAAATAAATTAGTGATTAGAAATGAGTTATTAAAACTATTATGTTTAGAAATGTGTTGAAAAATATTCTCTCCATTAAACAGAAATTGGGGAAAAAAATTAACAGGGAGGCTAATAAATCTGACTTTAACTGTATATTTAAAAGGTATTTAACCTTTAACTTCTACAAACTAGATGGAAAATAACAGTTAATAGAATATTTAAAACAACTATTTAGATGCTGTTATACACATATGAAATAGGCTAAACATTATTAAATACCCACGAGGCACTTGTGATTTTATATCACATTTTCATTTATTTCATTTTTAAAAAAATGTTTCCTTCCTATTAAAAATAAATGTATTTCCAATCTGATATATAACTTAATGGGGAGAAAAGGAATAATTCAGCAGAAGGTGGATTCGAACCGGGTTGATGATGAATTGCGTCAAAACATGTTGCCATGTGCTTTACGAGCTACGCCACTCACTGTGTTATAAGAGGCGCTCTTTAGTAATATTATCTCTGTCAGTCGGGAATGTCATGAGCGAAAATTCTGCAAATAGCTTATTCCAACGAGATGCGCTATTTGCACTAGCCTAAACAGACACTCCGAAATAGAGTGGAGGAACTGACGTCATCTTGTAGGCTAATCGGCTGCTAGCATAAAACTGGTTCGATCGATAAAATCCTCATAGGATTTTCTCATAGGCTTTTCGAAGATTGTAAATAATAAGCTCTGTGTTCAAACATTGTTCATTAAACTTACATGTTTTGTCCAACCAGATAATCCTCACACGAAAATACAACTTTTAGCACTTTCGGATCTTAAATGCTAACGCAAGAAGTGAAAAGTTAATATTAGGCTATAAAGGGACTACAGTGCCCTCTGGGCGCTCGCCTGTGACGTCAGCACCGCCCTGCTACAGACAACTTATCAAGCTTATTTTTAGAAATATGGTCCACGACAAAGATTTAATCTCTCGGTTTATTATATTATGATCCAAGCTATATATTATAAACAAATAAATACGCAAAAACACATCTGTATAGACATAAGTGCTTTTTGGATAGTTTTTTTACATAGGAAATACACTTTGTTTTGCTTTACGGTTGTTGTAAAAGTTTTAAAACATACAGCCCTCTTACCTTAGTAATAGACGACAGAAATGAAGCGTGAGGGACAAGTCTATATGCCTGCAAGTTCCATCATGGACACAGAACAACATTCAATATTCTTTTTTTTTTGTCACGAAGTACAGCGAAAAGCAGCCCATACAGACACATATGCTATACATTTAAGAAGGAGTGTAAATATTGCAGTTATGAGTTCAAATGTGTTTAGATGAAGGAAAAAAACGACCAAAAATCTATTGATCACGTTAAAATGACAGTTAATATGTAGGTATTTTTTACACATTTATTCACACGTTTGCATTACTGAGAGCAGGAAAGAGACAGGCTGCACTGTATCTTCATAATATCTTTTAATTAAAATAAATGATCAACAAATTAATCTGTCTTTACAGAGTAAAGGCATTATTTATACACAATATGAATTCCCAATTACAAAAATAGTTCAAACTGTAAAATACTATTTATGAAAATACTTAAATAACAGACAAATCCAAATGCCCAACGCAAGCGAGCTGCGCTCCAGACCAGCTCAGCTTGCTGACGTATAATGTCTCCGACACCGCCTGTAGTCCCATTTAGCAACTTTGTCTTTTTAAAGAAGCGTAACCAATTTAAAAAACCAAGAGTGTAATGTAACTGATGCGTTTTATGCCTTCGAATAAAACATGAAAGCCACGAACCTTATTTAAGCGATTTAACCGAAATCCCATTGAAAATACCCATTGACTTTGGGACGAGGGAACCGGAACGGCTAAAATGCTAACTCAATACCGGGTTTTTACATACATATTGACGTCATTGTTCCTCCACTCTATTGGCATTTTTTCTCCCCTCACAAGGGGGCCCCAAGTGCGCACTTTAATCCAGCCCTGCATATAACCTACAGTATATACAGTACAGTTGAAGTCAGAATTATTAGCCCCTGTTTATTTTTTTTCCCAATTTATGTTTAACGGAGAGAAGAGTTTTTCAGCACATTTCTAAACATAATAGTTTTAATCACTCATTTCTAATAACTGATTTATTTTATCTTTGGCATGATGACAGTAAATAATATTTTACTAGATATTTTTCAAGACATTTTTATACAGCTTAAAGGGACATTTAAAGGCTTAACTAGGTAAATTAGGTTAACTAGGCAGGTTAGGGTAATTAGGCAAGTTATTGTACAGTATAACAATGGTTTGTTCTGTATTGAAAAAAAATTAGCTTAAAGGGGCTAATAATTTTGACCTTAAAATGTTTTTTTAAAAATTAAAAACTGCTTTTATTCTAGCTGAAATAAAACAAATAAGATGTTCTCCAGAAGAAAAAAAACATTATCAGACATACTGTGAAAATTTCCTTGCTCTATTAAGCATCATTTAGGAAATATTTTAAAAAGAAAAAAAATTCAAAGAGGGCTAATAATTCTGATTGCAACTTAAGCTTTTGAATTGCATTACGGGACCTTGATCTTTCTCCAAAAGCTTTTGATATTGAACAGTTTGAAAAATTTACTTTTATTGGCATTTTTAAAAGATTGAAGTGATGTATTTTTTTGCTATTTTACAGACTTAGTTGACTATTAAAATGTCAATAAAAGTCATTTTATTAAACTACAGAGTTGAATTTTCAACATCAAAAGTGGACAGAGCAGAGATAAAACTCCCATAGTGCAATTCACAACTTTAAATAAACAAAACACACTTGTGAATCACAAAATAAATCTGTTAATTAGCAGATATTTTGTACAGTGTAGGACAATATAGCAAGGGGCTAAAATAAGGCTTAAAGTGGCAGTGAAAATCAGTCATATAGGTGCCCGTTTCAATACCCAACCCTATTTCTGTCACAGCGCTGACCTAGTGTTTACAGCAATAAATCTGATTTATGCTTAACAGGCCTGTGATCAGCCTCAAAGAACAATTTCGATTTCACATCCCTCAAAAACGTATCTTCCTGAGAAGATAGCCCACCTCAAGAGTTGGTTCTGGTGAATCAGAAAACATGTCAAAGTTAATACAGGATGCCAGCGTGTGACACTGCAGGCCGAAAATCAGACTCTCCATCCATACGGAGAGGATTGTTCACGCCTGCTGTGAATGCCGAGTGCCACTATTGTGCTAGCAGTGAACGTTCTGCCCATTAGCAGCAGGCTGACAGGTGTGAAAAAGACTGGTGGGTGGCCCTGGGGGGGAAAGCTAGCACTCCTGTCACCAGTAGGTGCCACGTACTCAGGTAAGGGTTCTCATGGGACTGCCAGATCTCATTAGGATCCCAAAGTAAACTCCACACACCGGGCACAGATCTTGCCTGCTGTGAGCACAAGACGCTATGAGAGTCTTTATAGCATGAGCATTGTTAGTGCTGTTTACGAAGACCATCTACTGCATTAGTCAGTTGCATCAGCTAAAAATAACTCAAGCAGCATCAACAAACTACTGTACTCCAGTTCCAGTGTCTCTCAAATGGCACGATGGGATCACAAGATTTATGTTTTTGATTTGATTTAATTATGTTTGAACAGAAATATCATACGTAAAATATATTTGACAAAAAATGCATTTCAACATGGTCGAAAATGTAGCGGGATGAAGCACAAGCTTATTATTTTCCTACCCCATTACCACATACAGTTGAAGTCAGAATTATTAGCCCCCCTTTGAATTTTTTTTTCCTTTTTTAAATATTTCCTAAATGATGTTTAAAAGAGCAATGAAATTTTCACGGTATGTCTGATAATATTTTTTCTTCTAGAGAAAGTCTTTTTTGTTTTATTTCGGCTTGAATAAAAGCAGTTTTAAATTTTTTGAAACCCATTTTAAGGTCAAAATTATTAGCCCCTTTAAGCTATTTTTTTTCGATAGTCTACAGAACAAACCATCATTATACAATAACTTGCCTAATTACCCTAACCTGCCTAGTTAACCTAATTAACCTAGTTAAGCCTTTAAATGTCACTTTAAGCTGTATAGAAGTGTCTTGAAAAATATCTAGTTAAATATTATTTACTGTCATCATGGCAAAGATAAAATAAATCAGTTATTAGAAATGAGTTATTAAAACTATTATGTTTAGAAATGTGTTGGAAAAAAACTTATCTCCGTTAAACAGAAATTGGGGGAAAAATAAACAGGGGAGTTAATAATTCAGGGGGGCTCATAATTCTGACCTCAACTTATTCGTCTATTACTTCAATTTCTTCTTTTACTTATCTCTTCTTTTTACATGAGACATATTTTATTATTTTGGCATCTTTGACATATTATATGTTTGATTCCATTTGTACATTTAGATTTTATAACATAGACCCAAAAAAATACATAGTACTGGAAACAGCCATTAATTGAAATTTCATCATACTTTTCTCATTTTATCCTTTTTAAATCACCTTTATTCATCATTATATTCCTTTAATAATATATATATTTATACAACTTTTTAAATTGATTAATATCCTGACATTGGTTGAGAATCTGTTCTAGACTGTTTCATAATTTCACACCACATACAGACATAAACAAATTTAGAAAAAAAAAGTTGTCCTTGTTTTCAACCTCCTAAAATTTTGTTCTTCTCTCAGATTATATCCACCTTGTCTTTCTTCAAAAAACTTTTGTATGCATTTCTGAAGTAATTTATTCTTAGCTTTAAACATAAATTGTTATGTTTTAAATGTAACCAAATCATTGAACTTAAGTATCTTCACTTTAAAAAATAAAGAATTTGTATGCTCCAAATACCCCACATTTTCTATCAGTCTAATTACTTTAAAAAAAAATTATATTAAGGTTTTTCATGATTTTGTGTGATTTATTTATTCATTTTTTTGGATTACAGCAAAAAAAAGGGAAGGAGGCAAACATAACTGCTTTTCATTACTTACTTAAAATAAAAAAAAAACACATGCAGCAAAGGGAAAAACAGCAAACCTTCTGGCCTAACCAACACTCAAAGAAATGACTTTTGCTGCTTGTTCAAACTACTTATTTAAAATAAGTTGAAACGACACAATTCTTGAAGGGGTGGTCCACAGTGTATTTTTAAGGCTTAATTGTGTTTATAAGATACACACCAATGTGTGCTCATGCTTCATTTGTAGAAAATCTGGTAATTTTTTCATATATCTTACTTTGATTATATACAGTTACTCCGCTAACATGGAAACGTCATATTTCCTTCGAAAGGCCCGCCCTCAAGAGGCTCTGATTGGTCAGTTAACGTAATGTGCTGTGATTCGCAGATTGGCACCACGTCACGCCCCTACAACTACGTGCTTTTGCGCTGTGTAAACAGTCTAGTCAGAGCAGCTGTTA
Source organism: Danio kyathit (assembly GCA_903798195.1). Classification (NCBI taxonomy): domain Eukaryota; kingdom Metazoa; phylum Chordata; class Actinopteri; order Cypriniformes; family Danionidae; genus Danio; species Danio kyathit. The sequence goes on along the minus strand of LR812538.1, from coordinate 45,398,042 downwards.
GCAGCATAAGCTACACATCTTTTATGCGATAATCCAGTTTTGCGCACAAAGTTAATTTGCATTTTTGGATGGAAACATGGCTACTGATAGTATACAGTAGGACTGCATGATATTGGAAAAAATGGGCATTGCAATATTTAGTTTTTCTGCGATTTATATTAAAATATGAATATAATTTCACAAGATAACTTTAGTGACTCTATGTGGACAGAATTCATACTTTTACTTTGGGTGTTTGACTTTGGGTAAGTGCATCTGCATAAAATATACACAATTATCTCAAAATATATTAAATAAACAAATTAAAGCACGGATGAAAACTATAGAGCAATGATAAAAATAAAATAAACAGCACTTTATGGTTTTTGGTGGAGTTTAACAGGATTGAGGTACAGAAATATAATAATCAAATGTAAAATAACACTGCATGGAGTCTTTATTGTATAAATAAACACAATCATTCTTTGTTAAAGTGGCAAACTTTATCTTTTTTTGTGCCCAAATGGTTTAAATTCACTTGAAATCTTAGTCACAGGCCTTGTAAACGCATCAAAAAAAAAAAATAAAAATCTTTCACACTATTAATTTTAGTGTATTCCAGGGGTTCTCAGTCTCGGGCCTGGTGGTCTGGTGTCCTGCAGATTTTAGCTCCAACTCCCATCAGACACATCTGGGCTAGCTACTCAAGCTCTTACTAGGCTTTCTAAAAAGATTCCTGCAGGTGTGTTGAGGCAAGTTGGAGCTAAAATCTGCTTGACACCGGCCCTCCAGGCTATGTTCAAACTACTACCAAACTATGTTACATTAAAATTGCCATGGATAATTTCATAATTAATTTAATAATATTTCAAAATAAAAAGAAAACTACTTATTTAACAATAACTTTTTAAATGATAACTTATTCCATTAAGAACACAATCACATTTATAACACTGTTGAGTTCAAAGCTGAATACACTAGTCAAGCAGAATCTGCCTTTGACTTAATTTGCTCAACAAAGTATCTGCATGGTTCGAGCCGCGGCTGGGTCAGTTGGCGTTTCTGTGTGGAATTTGCATGTTCTCCCCATGTTCGCGTGGGTTTTCTTCGGGTGCTCCGGTTTTCCCCACAAATCCAAAGACATTCGCTATAGGTGAATTGGGTGAGCTACAATTGTCCGTAGTGTATGTGTGTGAATGAGTGTGTATGGATGTTTTCCAGTGATGGGTTGCAGCTGGAAGGGCATCCGCTGCGTAAAAACATATGCTGGATAAGTTGCAGTAACAAGAAAGTAAACAAATGTAAAATAACACTCCATTCTATACACTGTGTAAGTTAAATACAGTTTAATCCTTGTTAAAATAGGGAATGATCTTCAAGATGTAGAAATTTTACAAATTAATGCAGAGCACAGTAGCAGCACTCCTAAAAATAAGACAAAAGGATCTGTCTGACCAAGATAGTAGTCACTGTATGATGTCTCAACCACTGTGATTCATTAATTGTTCTGTAAAACTCTACAGGATTAACCCTAGCTCAACAGTTTCCTCAGAACAAGGGCGGTTATTTAGCCACTGCAGTATTTTTGGGGAATGGACATTGTCATAATGCCAGTAAGCCATGGATGGGTATTGCCAACCTTTCCTTTTTCTCGCATCATGATGGGATCCAGTCTGGTCTATTTTGGTCAAGAATGCATTGCTTCCAGATGTCACAACTAGGCATATAGTGATATTCAATAATTCAATACATTTTGATAATTAACATTCTCAATATTGATGTTGTGGACACTAAAACACTGCGAATAATTACTTATTAAAACTTTTAGAGTGATTTTTAAGAATATTTAAGTTGTTGTATTGGCAGTGGTTGTTTATAAGAGCACCAAATAATGGAAGACTTAATAGATTGTTTATTTTTATTAGTTAATAAAATAATAAAATTCAGTTATATTTTTTTAACTCATTCATTCATTCATTTTCTTTTTCGGCTTAGTCCCTTTATTAATCTGGGGTTGCCACAGCAGAATAAACCGCCAACTTATCCAGCATATGTTTTACGCTATGGATGCCCTTCCAGCTGCAGCTCATCACTAGGAAACATCCATACACACTCATTCACACATATACACTACGGACAATTTAGCTTACCCAATTCACCAACACCACATGTCTTTGGACTTGTGGGGGAAACCGGAGCACCTGGAGGAAACCCACGCAAGCACGGGAAGAACATGCAAACTCTGCACAGAAACGCCAACTAACCCAGCTGGGGCTCGAACCAGCAACCTTCTTGCTGGGAGACTATTGTGCTACCCACTGCGCCACCGTGCTGCCCTATTTTTTTAACTAACTTTGACATAGTAAAAAACATTGTTAATTTTAACACATTAACCAAGGGTCATAATGAGTAGGTCTAGAAGTAGAGTAGAGCAGAATCTGTGGACATGTTTTAATATTTCTGTGCAGAATTTTGTGAAAAAATAAAAACAATCTACGGACTTATGCGGAATGATTTTGGGAGTAAATTAGCTATACTTGTTTGGTAAACAAAGCAATCTTTCAAATAATATATCTACTAAAAAACAGAAAATATTATTTTACAAACTGTATTGTGAATGAGTCTTATAAACATTTGCATATTAGTCAATAATGTTACTGAAATTCATTTGAAAATCAAATAAGTAAATGAATAGACTCGATGAGGGGCAAAAGAAAATCTGCAGAAAACTTTATTGTCAAGTGCCTATTGTACTTTATAATCGTTTTGCGATTTAATTTGTTTGAAAGATTTGTTTACTCTGAACATGTATATACACTCAAAAAATTATTTTTGCTGCTTGTTTAAACTACCTATTCAAAATGAGTTGAAACAACACGATTCTTAGATTGTTTTTGAGACAACCTAATTGTTTTATGTTGAATCCACTTAAATTTGAAAAACAATTAAGGTAACTTAAACGGTTTGTGTTGGGACAACATGAAGGAATTGTGGGGAACCTAGGGTTGTCACGATACTGGAATTCGGTACCAGTCGATGCTGAAGTTTTAAAAACATCCATTTCTCGCTAAAGCCTGTTTCACACCGCAAGCGTGAGCAGAGCGTGAGCAGCGGATGTTTTTTTCGGCGTCCATGTTAACAGATTAGAGCTTTCATACTACACGCAGAAACAGCACATCAGCGTGTGGTGTGAGCATCACTGAAGCAGCAGTGCTGCGATATTTTCGGTGCTGGGTCTATTTTTGTTGCACTGCTCACGCTCAATTAAAGTGACAGTGCATAGATAAGGACCAAAAACACATTGAATGACAGTAAAAAGTAGCAATTTTACTCAATAAATGCATTGATAAGATCCATGGAATTTTATATATTCAATCAAATGAACTTAAATGATTAAAAACAGCAACCAATATTTATTGGGGCCTGAACTACAAAACCAAATTTAAAACAATTTTAGTATCAGTTTTGCTTGGTAAGTTGCACACTAGTTTGATCATGTATAAATATCATTATAACTATATTGTATAAATATTATTATTATAACTATAGGCCTACATCATCCTGACAATCAAAAACAAAATGACATGTTATCACAGGTGATTGTCTTCTGACCGAGTGCACCTAAAAAAAAAAACTTGAATGACACTCCTCAGAGCTTGATAAGCAGACAGTTTTTTATGATCTATATAATTTGTAAAATAACAACTTGCTGGTTAAGGAAACAGCATAGGAGGAAGTTGCCACGGGCCTTGGTGCAGATGAAAAGTAAAAAAAAAAAGTGTATTTATAAATAGATGGGTAACTAGATAGAATAGACAGAGATAGATTGATCTGTGCAGCAGCTGCTGATGAGCTGCGCGCTGCAGGCGAAGTCAGTGTGAAAGGCAAACGCCGGCACACTGCTTCTGCTCTCCATACATGATGCGCACCCGCTGCTCACGCACTGCTTGCGCTTGTGGTGTGAAACAGGCATAACATTTGAGCGCGTTCTTAAACACTGCTGATCTGCCATTGCGTTCACGTGCTCAACAGAAATGACTGTGATTGTCTATGAAGGTCATCAGTTCACCGAACTCACCACTATTTACTGAGTGTAACCACAGATATAGAGACACACTGGAGCATTTCAATATCACGTAGATCAGCTGGTTTGTCTATAAGCTGACATACGAGTGATCTGCTGATGAATCATGGCTTTAAAACGCTCCAGTGTCCCTGTATCTGTGGTTACACTAACCAGCGGTGAGTTTTTTCTGTTAAGCATGTGAACACAATGGCAAATCAGCGATGTTTAAGAACGTGCTCAACAGCGCTCAAATGTTAGCGTAAAATGGACGTTTTTTTTTATTTCTGTATCGATTGGTACCAAATTCCAATATCCTGACAGCCCTAGAACCCATTAAAACCCATTAAAAGTATTTTTTGGTCATTATACCAGTTAAAGTAACTTGAATTTTGCAGATTAGGTGAATGTGGTGATGATAATATATGACGATAAAAGCTTCAAAAATTATAATCGCAACAGAAAAATACTGTCATAATCCCAGTCATGACAGATATTCATCTAGCTGATTTCTAACTATTCAAACTTGCCTGATATAACATATTTCTTGCGAACTCAGAAAAATATCCACTAAATGCTGTTGCTTAATGTCCCAGGATAAAATAGGAGGCTGAAAGTAGATTAGTTCTTCCTGTGGAAGCGCCCGGTAATCCTGACGTCCCAGAGGGGGGCCGAAAGATGATGGGTGGGGAACCAGTGGCAGGACGTAATCCTCTGGCAGGGGAGGTGCTGATAGTCACAGTCCCGCTACACCAAAGCCTGCTGTTATATGAACAATGAGGATGAAATGGATCTCACTGATCCATGAGATCTCTTAACTCCCTTTAGGAGACTGGGAAAGGTCATTCAACACCGATCCATTTATCAGCAAATCATACCGCATTCAGCTTGTGAAAACTAGGCCTTAGGGTTGGTTCCTGCCTGCTGAACCCTCTTCGGTCACGTATTACTAGAGTTCGGTGATTCTGGGAGAAGGTGACGTTCATGGTTGACTTGGAGGTAAAGCGCTGCATGTGTACAGGCTATTTACTGTACGTTGCTTGTGTACATAAAACGTTCCTTGTACGCAATCACTGATTCAAACCAAGGATTTCCAAGAAGGTTAAATCACTCTCCAAACATTATTGTATGGTTAACAGTTTCCAAGCAGGCTGGAGTGCATATATATGTACACATTAGTCCTACTGTGAATTTTTTTTTTCTTTCTTTTTGAAATATTTCCCAAATGACATTTAACAGAGCAAGGAAATGTTCACAGTATTTCCTATAATATTTTTTCTTCTGGAGAAAGTCTTATTTGTTTTGTTTCGGCTAGAATAAATGCAGTTTTTATTTTTTTTTAAATATTTTAAGGTCAGTATTAGTAGCCCCTTTAAGCAATATTTTTTCGATTGTCTACAGAACAAACAATTGTTAAACAATAATTTGCCTAATTACCATAACTAGTTAACCTAATTAACCTAATTAAGCATTTAAACTGCACTTTAAGCTGAATACTAGTATACAATATCTAGTAAAATATTATATACTGTCATCATAATCCAGGAGGGCTAATAATTCGGACTTTAACTGTACATTTGAAGGGCTGAATTACATTGTATTTTTGCTCATTGCACGTTTTATGCAAATTTGGGTTTCTTTTTAGGTTCACGCGGGTCGGGCGCACTTGGTGTGTCCCATCACCGAGTGCAGCGGTTTCTTGGAGGAGAACATGGTGATTTCACACCTGACCAGTGAGGAACTTGCAAAATACAAGTACTTTTTGGAACTGAGCCAATTGGACTCCAGCACGAAACCGTGTCCTCAGTGCAGCCTGTTTACTTCCTTGAGGGGTCGCAGCCAACAGTCGTCCACCAAGAGTGAACATAAGTATAAGGTCAGCTTTTTTCATGTCATTCATTCTTGTTCTGTTCAGAGAGGAATTTATTTTCCCAGAAAATGTTTGTTAATGTGATCGTATTGCACTGTAAAAAATATCTGTTAATTAACAGCTTCTGTATTTTGGGATGTTTTCCGTTTATTTACGGTTGTGAATTGCATTATGGGAGCTTGATCTCTGCTTTGTCGACTTTTGATGTTGAAAATTCAGTTTAACAGAGTGACTTTTATTGACATTTTAGTAGTTTGAAATAATATAACGTATAAGCGTAATACGGAGAGAAATAAGTCTGTAAAATAACAGAAAATGTACTGGCAGTTTATTACAAGGTTTTTGTACCGTAATATACAACACCAACCCAGTCAATATATATAATATAATATAATATAATATAATATAATATAATATAATATAATATAATATAATATAATATAATATAATATAATATAATATAATATAATATAATATAATATAATATAAGATAACGCAGTGGCGCAGTGGGTAGCACGTTCGCCTCACAGCAAGAAGGTCGCTGGTTTGAGCTTCAGCTGGGCCAGTTGGTGTGGAGTTTGCATATTCTCCTTGTGTTGGCGTGGGTTTCCTCCGGGTGCTCCGGTTTCCCCCACAAGTCCAAAGACATGCGGTACAAGTGAATTGGGTAAGCTAAATTGTCTGTAGTGTATGTGTGGGAATGAGTGTGTATGGATGTTTCCCAGTGATGGGTTGAGGCTGGAAGGGCATCCGATGCTGGATAAGTTGGCGGTTCATTCCGCTGTGGCGACCCCAGATTAATAAAGGGACTATCAATATGTCAATATGTCACTTTAAACTATTAAAAATAGGGCTGGGCATTATGGCAAAAATGCAATCTCGATAAATATTTTCTATATTGAACGATAATGATATATATTTTGATATAAATTGTTAATGTTTCCACTTTTAAAAGAGTATCCCAACCATGACTGAAGGCAGATACTCCTGGCGGGAAACAAGCATGCTAAACAATACTGAGTGATGCAGTATGACCTATTTTCGTCTAATAATTTTCGGCGACCAAAATTTCAATGAATCTCTAATACCCACACAATTATAGATTCCTGTTGTTGCATATTTCTGCTGTGTGATGGGCTCTTAGGGTCAATATCAAGTAAAAATGTCCATAGGTTATAATCGTTATCGACATAAATTTTATTGCAATTCAGTATGATATTGTTTATCAGCCCAGCCCTAATTAGAAATGCTGATAAAAGTCACATTTTTTTACTTTTCATGTTTAAAAGTTGTTGGAAAAAAGATCAAAGTCCCATAATGCAATTCATAAGCATTAAATAAATGGGGGGGGGGGGGGGGGTATAAGTAAAAAAAAAAATAAAAACATTTTTAAAAACTTTTTTTTTACAGTGTGGGATAAAACTTTCTCACTTGATCACACATGGTATAACAACTTGCCAAATGTTGGATAATCTTCATACTGTTTTGAAGTTTTATTCCACTATTGATAAAAAGATTGAATCCAGTATTTGGTGTTAATTTTGTACATTACTTATTGTAAACTAGTCTGTTTGACCAGGAACACCACAAGTGTGTCTTTGTACACTCTCAGAAATAAAGGTACGCGAGCTGTCACTGGGGTGGTGCCCTTTCAAATGGTTTCAAATCTGTACCTTACAGGTCCATATTAATACCTCAAGGGTACATATTAGTACCTAAAAAGTACAAAAGTGTTCCTCTTAAAATGTTAAGGTACTAATATATAATTTTGAGGTACCAATATGGACCCTATGGACCCCAGTGACAGCTCGCGTACCTTTATTTCTGAGAGTGTACAAAATAAAAGCAATTCAAAATATTAAAGCCAACTACTGTTATGAAATTGTCAACAAATATGTATACATGTATGGTTATAGTTCACTTAAAAACTGAGGTGCATAAGTTGAAATTAATACAAATCAATAATCAGATCCAAAAATAAATACAAAACCTATCCTATTAGAAAAAAAAAACAAGCTGAGGAAATGATTGAATTTGTTATTTGGTGGTGATATTGCATACAAATTTATAAGCTATTATTGTTATTTCTGACCAGTTCTATCAGATTCTATCAGATTTTTAACATAACAGAATTGTTAAAGGGATAGTTCACCCAAACTTTTAGCGTTTAGAAGATATAAAACTGATATAAACATGTAACATTTGTATTTTGTCACTTCCACATAAATGAATCAAAGTTTTTTTTCACCTTGTCACATATTTCAGTTTCTTATCAAATCTTGACCAATCAAATGCTCTCTAGTATCTGACATGCCCCGCCGCCTTCAAAACGCTTCTCAATTTCTTTTCATTTGATGTGCTTTAGCTCAACCTCTCTCACTGGCAGAGCTGTGATAAAACAAAACACTTTTAGCTACTTTTTTAAAAGGGGAAGAGCTAATCTATGTCCCACCCTCTCTTCGTTTTTCAGTTGAGATTTACGTCAAACATCGAATAAAAAATCCACATTTTAAAGCACTTCATTTTAAAGCTGTAAACTGGTAACCATTGACATATTTTTAGATAAATAATAAAGAAACTCGAGTGTAAGTAAATAGTGAGTACATTTTAATTTTCGGATGAACTATCCCTTTAAATACAGAACTATTTGTCTAAATCAAAGCATCTTTTTTTGTTAATAATTCTGTTAATTAATTCAGTGTTAATATACCCCTACAGATTCAGTGCACTAAGTGCCAGTTTGTCTGGTGTTTTAAATGCCACTCGCCCTGGCATGAAGGCCTGAAGTGTCGGGACTACAGGAAAGGAGACAAACTATTGCGCCACTGGGCCAGCGTCATCGAACATGGCCAGAGGAATGCTCAGAAATGCCCACGCTGCAAGGTAATGAACAATGTACACCTTAGAAATGTGTACACAGAATTCAATGTTCTCATGCGCCGATGTTCACAATGCCAAAGTTGATCATTTGGTATGGATTTGAGGCATTGATATCACAACCATAAGTACAATGTCCATCAAGAATCATGTTTATTATAAAAGTTTTATAAAATGTTTTTTTTTTTTTAGGTTTTGTTATAAAAGATTAAAAAAAATTTTTTTATTAATTTTTATCACTTTACTGTTGCTTCTTTTGAAGTGTTCATTTCTCTAGTATAATATAATATAATATAATATAATATAATATAATATAATATAATATAATATAATATAATATAATATAATATAATATAATATAATAAAATATAATAAAATATAATATAATATAATATAATGCGGTGGCGCAGTGGGTAGCACTTTCGCCTCACAGCAAGAAGGTCGCTGGTTTGAGCTTCAGCTGGGCCAGTTGGTGTGGAGTTTGCATATTCTCCCTGTGTTGGCGTGGGTTTCCTCTAGGTCAGGGGTGCTCAACCCTATTCCTGGCGATCGACCTTCCTGCAGTTTTCAGTTGCCTGTAATTATCAAGTGCTCCTCACGTTCTAAATAATTGGTTCAGGTGTGTTTGATCAGGGTTGGAGCTGAAATCAGCTGGAAGGTCGATCGCCAGGAACAGGGTTGAGCACCCCTGCTCTAGGTGCTCCGGTTTCCCCCACAAGTCCAAAGACATGCGGTACAGGTGAATAATATAATATGATATGATATGATATGATATGATATGATATGATATGATATGATATGATATGATATGATATGATATAATAATTTAATATAATATTTAACTATTTAGTTCATTCCGCTGTGGCGACCCCTGATAAACAAAGGACTAAGCCGAAGGAAAATGAATGAATAATAAAAACTAAATAGTAGCATAGTTCATTTGTATATAGTTCTAATAATACTTCACAATAGGGCTCAATCTGTTCTCTGTGTACAGTAGCTTAAAATATATATATATATATATATATATATATATATATATATATATATATATATATATATATATATATATATATATATATATATGTATATATATATATATATATATATTATTCAACATTAATGCTACATATGCTTTGGTTTATTACTTCATGCTTTATATTTTTTTATAAAAATTGAATTAAATTCTAATATATATATATATATATATATATATATATATATATATATATATATATATATATATATATATATATATTTATATATATATATATATATATTTATATATATATATAGTTTGGCTGTATATTGGCACTAGTGGGAGGCGTGCGTTGCCTTAGTGTCCCACCAGTGTCGATATACAGCCACATCGCACTGCTACTTGTGTGATATTGCTTTTATACAACAGTTCGACGGCATAATTGTGTGTATATAAAAAAGAAAATCAAACACAGAGAGTCTCAAAACCCTTTTGTAAGAAGAACTACTTTCTCCCCCTTTCATTCACATCTGCAGCTGACATCAGAACAGCAGAAACCGTTGCTCACCAACGTCATTTTAGAGCTAGTATTTGAATGATTCTCTTGTGTAATGTCTAAAGTAATGACAAAACAGGTGATTTTGCTCACTATTTAAGATTATAAGGCTGAACTGCATGAAATACCATCTCAGTCTACAGCAGGGGTGTCCAAACTCAGTGCTGGAGGGCCGGTGTCCTGCAGATTTTAGCTCCAACTTGCCTCAACACACCTGCAGGGATGCTTCTAGAAAGCCTAGTAAGAGCTTGATTAGCTAGCCCAGGTGTGTCTGATTGGGGTTGGAACTAAACCATGCAGGACACCGGCCCTCCAGGGCCGAGTTTGTGCACCACTGGTCTACAAAGATTTCCCAGTATTTCTCTGTTACAACCGGGAGATCAAAATATTACTATGGTAAAAAATACAGCACTAAAACATACAAAAGAGAGAGATCGACTTAGAAAGTCATTTACCTGTTTAATAATGATTTCATCAGCTGTAGTTTGAAATTGCGCTGGTTTTCTTTTAGGACTTATTATGCGGCCTCTGTTGCCATCTTGTGGATGAACATCGTCAATTGTCTTTGCTCAAAGACAGGCTAATGGCCGCCGACGCGCCTCTCAGAAATTATAAATATTTTAAAATAGGCACTGTCCTTATAAATAAATGGCAGTTACAATCCAAACAACTACTGTACATTCTCGACTAAAAAAGCTTTAAAAATACATTGTTGCTCAAAAGCAGCAATATTTGTCAAACTGTAGAGTGTCCTCTGCTTGTTGGTGTATGTGGGTAGAGTAATACACAAAGGTGAAGGGTTAGGAGACTGGATGAGTGCTGTTACTGGCAGAATATTGCACGGCTATCAGCCAATCAGATTCAAGAACCAGACAGAACTGTTGTATATGTATGTATATAAATATATATATGTATATGTGTATATATATATATATATATATATATATATATATATATATATATATATATATATATATATATATATATATATATATATATATATATAATGATTGATTGATTTGTTTTTGTTTTGTTTTTTGTTTTTTAAGTATAGAAATTAGCAATGTGGTTGACATTTGTATGGTTGATGTTTATTATACTTTTAAATTTACTAGAACTTATAAAAGTCATGCTAAGGTCTTACAGGCACAGTGACATAACAAGCCTGTCTGATTGTAAACTTTTGAGAGAGGCTGAATTGTTATGTTTAGTAAGAAGCTTTGCTAAAATGGCAAGTTGGGAAAATAAAATGCTAGAGAAAACCTGGCCGATTTAAAATGCATAGGAGCTACTTAGCTCACACAAACTGAGATTATGTAAAAACTGAATGTTCCCATCTGAAGATTGTGCTAATAGTGTGTTTTTCTTTTCACTTCCTCCTGTCTATCTATAATTATGCTCTTGGAAATCATGGCATTCCAGGAAGTCATAGGACTGGGGTTTGGGCAAAGCAGTCCTGAATTGAAGTTCACTCGAGACCAGTTTTTATCCACTGACACAATTTTAAGAGATCAAGATGTTTTAAAAGGCGTTGCTGTTTTCTATCCGGACATGTGCGTTCATGGAAGACGCATCATAACTTGAGTGTCTGACATAGTGCACATACCTGAACCAGACACCCGAGGGCTAACAGTTGTTAAGATCTTCACATTGAGGAGCTTCCCTTACTCAATGAGCCTCTCAAGCCGGAACATTGAAAACTGCATTATTGGAAATGACTACAGTGTAATCACTGTTGAGCTGCACAATGTATTGTTCCAGTTCGCAATGTGCACATCCACAATAGTCAGGAAATGCAATGCAATGTAGTCAGGATTACTGTATCAATGCAGTGAGAGTTTATAATCTGCCTGCGTTTTTAAGACCTGTAACTGTCTGAGCATTTGAAGAGAGATTAAAGCATTCAGGCACAATTGGTGGTTCCATTTGTCACTTTAATGAATTCTATTTGACTTAACAGAAAACTCTAACACCCTGTTTTTAATTTATTTATTTATTTATTTTTATTTTATCTTTGCTCTAATGTGTTTATTTATGGCTGTGATGTGTTTATAATATTTTAGGCGTGATTCACTTCCCTACAGAATCATCAAACTCAATCTAAGTTATGAATACATTCCAAATAGAGCCATCTAGTGAGATTATATTCATATCGCAATACATAGTCTATGGCAGAAAAACTAAATATCGCAATGTCCAATTTTTTCCAATATTGTTCAGCCTTACTTTAAATGATAATTTTGTAAACTCTAGGCTTTCACTAAGGGTTTGTCACTAAGGGTCTGTTTCTGTGACACCTTCTCGCGTTTTTTTTTTTTTTTTTTTCTGATCGGATTGCTATCTGATCATGATATGGGCAGGTGCAAAATTCCCTCCGAAATTAATTCAAGACCGATATAAATCCGATTGCTCAGACCACTTCAGGAGGTGGTTTCCAAATTAAACTGGACAGGTCTAAATTCACCTGGTTGTTGAAACCACATATGCAAATTTGAATCCTCCCAAAATAAAAACAAAATAAACGTGAGAGCGCATGTGTTGTGGGCTTTATGACTGTCACATATACAAATGCAAATGCATAAGCAAAAAAAGGCCACAGGTGACAGTTTGAGATGTTGGTTTTATTCAAAAATGTTCATTTCATTTTATTTTTGACCGTGAAATTATGAAATTAAATCGTTAAATTACTATCAGATGGCATTAACAACACAGATGCCTGTACACCTGTAGCCCATCTATGTGAAAAGAGTGCAGTAATAATGGAAAAATATAGTGTTCCGTTTGTTTACAAAGGCATGTTGTTTTGTTTTTGGGATAGCATATTATAAACTAATTAAACCTTTTACAGTTTTGAATGATGTCTTGCACGTATCTCTATGACAAAAATAGATGTTTATAATAAAAGTAATCAGGCAACCTGCCTTGTGCACTTATGATGTTTTAAATTTGATGTTGAGTGCCAAATAAGATTTATACCTTACGTTTCTGTCAATAATAATGTTAATTCAATAAAATCAGGTGTATCTGATGCTTTCGTCGACATAACCTAGTTAAATTTGCATTTAGAGCAGGATATGAACATCGGAATCATATTTGTTCATCGAAAAAGCATTCATGTGGTCAAGTGTAAAAACAGGGTTTCCACAGGGTCTTAAAAAGTCTTACATTTCAAAAACAAAATTGTAGGCCTTAAAAACAGGGTTTCTGCAGGTTCTTGAAAAGTCTTTAAAAGTCTCAAATTTAAAAATCGAAATTTTAGGCCTTAAAGTCTTAAATTCGCTGTTGAAAAATATTTTTGCACAGGTCTTATTTTTCCGATGTTCGTGTAACGCTACATCTAATGCTCATTTCAATTCTTTTTTGTTGTTGTTGCTTGGTTTTCGTGGTGTTGTAGTTCTTTATTTCACTAGTCCTAATGTAATTTGCGATATTACAACTACAAATGAGACCAACATGCAATAGCCAATCAGCTTTCTGTTATTGAATTTAGTGGGCGCGGCGAATGTGACGTCATCTCTGTGTTTGCGGAGGTTCGCTTTCGGTGCGCACGACATGATTTCGGCTGGCGGCATGAACAGATTTCGGGTGAACAGTTTGCGCGGCACCGCGTTTGATTTGAGTTGAATTTGAATCACTTTGAAGAGATTTTGTCTGAAACAGGTACGACTGTACAAACATCTTAACGATCCGTCCATGCGTGATCATCATAGAGACAACCAGATGAACAATAATTCTTGGCTAGAAATTGCAACAGCCATGGAAAGGAGGAAAGTGTTTTGTTAAAAAGTTTGGAAAAACCTGAGGGATAAGTTTGTTAAAAAAAAATATGCCATGGCAAAAGTGGAGACCCGTGAGGTTTTAATATTACAGAATATGTTTTTCCACCATTTATAGGTTTTACACTGATGTATAATTTTGAAGTTAAAACTATGTAATAGCTACAAACTAAAATTAAGGAACAAATTATGTCTTTGATAACTGGAAAAGAATATTTGAACCAGTCGGTTTACAGTATACTGATGCCCAATTTCTAGGCTTTAATGGTGATAATGGACAGGATTGTTGGACAATTATTGCCTTTTCAGCTTATAAGTAGAGGACAGAAACTAGCCAGACAGTAATGTGTGAATTAAGTGGGCAAAATAAAAAACATTTTTTTTTTGCTTTTATTCTTGGCAAAATAAAAAATATAATTGTAGAGCAACCCATTTTCTCTTGTCATTGATCTTTAGCTTTAATAGTATATGAACAAAAGTGAGTGATGCATCAAAGTTTGATTTAAAAAAAAATCTTGAACGGTTATAAAACTTTATAATCATTCATTCATTCATTTTCTTTTCGGCTTAGTGCCTTTATTAATCAGGGGTCACCACAGCGGAATGAACTGCCAACTTATCCAGCACATGTTTTACGCAGCGGATGCCCTTCCAGCTGCAACCCATCACTGGGAAACACCCATACATTCTCATTTACACACATACACTACGGATAATTTAGCTTACCAAATTCACCTAAAGCGCATGTTTTTGGACTTGTGGGGGAAACCGGAGCACCCGGAGGAAACCCATGCGAACACGGGGAGAACATGCAAACTTCACACAGAAATGCCAACTGACTCAGACAAGGCTCGAACCAGTGGCCTTCTTGCTGTGAGGCGAGAGCGCTACCCACTGCGCCACCCCGTCACCCAACTTTGTAATCATTATAAGAAATTATAAAAAAAAAAAAATTGATTCGATATTAAGGATATGACGTAGTTCCGGAAACTTCCTACTTCTCTGTTCATCCGTCTGACTTTACGGTGGGTTTCTTTTGACCGCCCCCTGTCATTTTAAAGAATATCACAACGGCAAACTCGTCAAGTATAAAAGCCTCGTCCGTTTTGTGAGGTGCGCGCACAGTCAGCGGAGGTGCGCGATGCAGCGTCAGGCAAAAGTATAAATCAGCCTTAAGATGTTTGTTTGTTTGTTTGTTTTTTCTGTAGTTCAATGGTGCATCTAACCTGTCTTTAGTACTGTTCAATTTAAATAATTTTATTTTACCACAAGTTTTGGGATTTTTCTCTCGCGTGTTTTTGATATTGTGATATAGGTCTTAAATTTAATACTTAATGGTCTTAAAAAGTCTTAAATTTGACATTATGATATCTGCAGAAACCCTGTAAAAAGTCTTAAATTCACTGAAATATTGTCATGTAGGTCTTAAATCACTTAACTAATTAACTTTTCGTTTGTTAATGTAAAGGTACCCAATCGATCCAAAGCACATCCAATCCCCATCTCAATAAAGCAAAAATTCTTCCTAACTAATATTATAACTGTAGTCTGTTGTGCATACAGTTGTTCATACAGTACATCATAGTTGTTGAAAAAAAGGTATGTATGCAACTAAGATCTGCTTGTTTTGACACATTTAAAATATGTGGCCACGAAATGACTAGCATCTAGCCCAATATAAGTCTGAAATTTCATTCTTCATGGTCTTAAAAAGTCTTAAATTTGACTTGGTGAAACCTGCAGAAACCCTGAAATGGAACAGTTTCCAGAAATCAGATATCTAACCAATCAGAAAAAACACATGAAGTGACTAATGTCAGTTGCTGGCTCATATTTAAGTAAATATAGCTTTCAGGTGTGAATTAAATTGGTAAGTGAAATTCATAGTAGTGCTTTTTCTTCTTTATATTCCAACAGATCCACATTCAGAGAACCGAGGGCTGTGATCACATGACATGCACACAATGCAGCACTAACTTTTGTTACCGTTGTGGGGAAAAGTACAGACATCTGCGCTTCTTCGGCGACCACACTTCCAACCTGAGTGTGTTTGGATGCAAATACCGCTACCTGCCAGAGAAACCACATCTGCGGCGGCTGGTCCGAGGCTCCGTCTGCAGTAAGTGCGCATACAGCAAAACACTGAGCTTGATTTATATGTACAGTCAATCCTGAATGTATTCATACCCCTGGCTTTAAGTTACTTTTATTCAACCAGCAAGTTTTTTTTTTTTTTTAAACTGGAATTGACACAGGTTTCTCGCAAAAGATTACGTACAAGATCCATCTTGTGGAAAAATATATACATATATATTTGAAGTGTTGAAATTATCTTCCAAAATGAGCATTTTTCTCAGTCTCCTACGTTTATGTGCTGTAGTTTGACTTTAAAGGCAATGAAAATAACCTATTCATCACCTCGTCTAGGGGTATGATTTTCGCTTCGGGTGCGAGAGGTCCCGGGTTCAAATCGCGGATGAGCCCCCATTTAATGCTATGCCTTCTTGGTGTCAGACTAGGGAGTGAAGAAAGTAACATTTATATTGTGACAATTTTAAGAATTTAAGTTCAGTTCAGTTCAGTGTGGTTTAATATTCACTGCTGAGTCCAAACACTAAAGAGAAAATCCATCGATGCGCAGCTCTACAAGTCCCGAACCATGCAAGCCAGTGGCGACAGCGAGTGCGGAAAAAACTTCACCAATTGGTGAAAGTGAAGGATAAAAAAACCTTAAAAGAAACCAGGTTCAGTTGGGCACGACCATTTCTCTTCTGGCCAAACGTCTTTTCCAGAGCTGCAGTCTAGGCGCCGGAGGCTGGAGAAAGCTGGACGTCATCAAGACTCGTCTGTTCCTGGAGTCTCACAGGAATCAGTCTCATGCTCTCCACTCCTCCATGACCACCACAGCAGCTGCTCAGGATACAGCCTTGTCCGGGATTATGGAAACCTTAGGATCATCTCTTTGCAGGTCTTGGATCGCATCAGTGGCACTGCATAGTCTGAGGGCCTCGGGATGAGTACCCCCAGGTGGAAATAGAGAATAAATAGAATAATTAGCGTAGCTGCTGTTCGTAGTGTATATAAACGAGATGCAAAAACCTGCGTGGAGCACATTCATGCATCATACTGCTAAGTGATGCACTGACTGTATGCTTTGCTAAAAAGATAGGTCTTTAATCTAGTTTTGAACTGCGAGAGTGTGTCTGAGCCTCGGACATTATTAGGAAGGCTATTCCAGAGTTTAGGAGCCATAAATGAGAAGGCCTCCTTTACTTGACTTTGCTTTTCTAGGTACTACCAGAAGCCCTGAGTTTTGAGATCTTAAAAAGCGGGTTGGATTGTAGCGAGACAGAAGGTTGGTTAGATAAACAGGAATTTTGTTCTTTAAAACTATATATATAGAAAAGGTTCCACTGTTTTAGAAGAATATTTCTGATAGCATTTAGAGGCTTTTGTGTTTGAACTTTCTCAGCTTTTATTTACATTTGAACAAAAACTTTTAAGTCATAATTTGGCAGGGGTATGAATAAGTTCAGGCACAGTATGTCTGATAATATTTTTTCTTCTGGAGAAAGTCTTATTTCTTTATTCCGGCTAGAATAAAAGCAGTTTAAATTTTTTTAAAAACCATTTTAAGGTCAAAATTATGTTTTTTTCAATAGTCTACAGAACAAACCATCTTTATATAATAACTTGCCTAATTACCCTAAGCTGCCTAGTTAACCTAATTAACCTAGTTAAGCCTTTAAATGTCACTTCAAGCTGTATAGAAGTGTCTTAAAAAATATCTAGTAAAATATTATTTACTGTCATCATGGCAAAGATCAAATAAATCAGTTATTAGAAATTAGGCTTGGGCGATGTTGATCAATTTAGCATCGTACGATGTTTAATGTAAAACATCGCAATGGACGATGGCATCTTCGTCATAGATGGAGGTGAATTAATTATTTATGAATAATTAATTAATTCATAACGAATTAATTATTTGAAGCCTACCGTTTCATCCACCATGGCGGAGGGGTGTCGCGGACTAAAGTGAGCGGCGCTAGGGTGTCGCGGACGAAAGTGAAGAGGGTTGGAGAGTCGCGGAAGAAAGTGAAAATGAACAGTGGACAGGGGAGGAGGGTGGTTGAGGAGGGAGATCGGTAAAATTAGGTGCCGCATCCGGATCCGACGTGTTCCGGCACAAATCAAGCCCTGGATAGAGACAAGATTAATTAAATATCATGCTTAACAACTATAGTGAGACAAAATCCAGCGATAAACCCTTGATAAACTGTTCGATGTACACTGTTCTCTGGAGCTCAGACGAGCGCATGACAGTGTGTGTGGCTGTGGCTGTCTGTCTGTGTGTGTGTGTGTGTGTGGTCACGTGATGTGTGTTTTCAGTGGATGGAGGGCTGTTCAGAAATGCTAGATGAAACACCAGTGTGGAAGTGGGTCATTTTCGTTCTAAAATGGCATTTTAAAACTAAGCTGTATTAGTGTAAACGGGGTCTGAGTGTGTATTTTTCACGAGCGGGTTTGCGACGGGGGCGGGGCGGAGGATCGGCGATGCCGGCTCAGCATCGTGATGTCTATCGGCCATCGGCGATGGACGATAGCATCGTCTATCGGCCAAACCCTATTAGAAATGAGTTATTAAAACTATTATGTTTAGAAATGTCTTGAAAAAAATATTCTCTCTGTTAAACAGAAATTGGGGAAAAAAATAAACAGGGGGACTAATAGCGGTTGCTAAGGCGTTGTGAGGTGGTTGCTAAGGCATTACCTAGGTGTTGCTAGGCAGTTGCTAAGGTGTTCTAGGTCATTGCTAAGGTGTTGTTAGGTGTTTGTTAGGGTGTTCTAAGTGGTTGCCATGAGGTTGCAAAGGCGTTGCTAGGTGGTTGCTAAGGTGTTCTAGGTTGTTGCTAGGTGGTTGCTAGGGTGTTCTGAATAGTTGCTAGGCAGTGGTTAAGGCGTTGCTAGGCGGTTGCTAAGGTGTTGCTAGGTGGTTGTTAGGGTGTTCTGAGTGGTTTCTAGGTAGTTGCTAAGGTGTTGCTAGGTGGTTGCTAAAGTGATCTGAGTGGTTGCTAAGGCGCTGCTAGGTCGTTGTTAAGGTGTTGCTAGGCGGTTGTTAAAGTGTTGCTAGGTGGTTGCTAAGGTAATCTGAGTTGTTGCTTGGCAGTTGCTAACATAAATTAGCATGGTTCTAGTATGAATTAGCATTATGCTAGCATAAATTAGCATGTTGTTAGCATGAATTAGCATGTTGCTATCATGTTTGCAGTATGAATTAGCATGTTAGCATGAATTTAATATGACTTAGCATGTTTTCTAGTATGTTTCCAGTATTAATTGGTATGTTTCTAAATAAATTAGTTTCTAAAAAGTAGGCTGCGTCCGAAACCGCATACTTCCATACTGTATAGTACACTAAAAAGTCGAGCCGAGTAGTATGACCGAATTTGAAAATCAGTATGCGAGAAGTACCAGGATGACCTACTACTTCCGGGGAGATTCTTAAGTGCGCATCCCATGCAAGCTGCGCTATTTCTTGATGCCCCGCGAGAGAATTCATGAATGGAAGTGAAGCGACGCAACTGATAGGTCACGTGACCATGACAAAATGGCGAATGTAGTACGTCCGAATTCCATTCATACTTCTCACATTCATACTGTATAGAATGTACTTTTCTAACGGCCGAGTAGTATGTTTAAATTCAAATGCAGTACCTACTGAGTAGTAGGTGGTTTCGGACGCAGCCTGCGTTTTTAAAACTGTTATGCTTTAAATGATAACCCTTAAACAGCACTTAGAGAATATTTGAAAACTAATAAATATTCACAGGGCAAATGAATTTGCCTTCAACAGTATTGACCTTATTCTGCAATGTGGAAGTCCGCTCATTATTGCCATTGTTTTAGAACTTTCAATTCAGTTGTCGTTGGGAGAAATGACTAGGAATAATAAACGGCAGAAAACGGTCAAACTGCTTGCTCTACAAACAAGTGTGTTCATAGCTACACATAAAAAGCAGAATAATATAATAAGAAAATATCAGTTTGCAACATCAAGCAGCATAACAAGCTATTTTCAACGTCAAAAATGAATGTAAGTGAATAAGACTGGAAGTCTCAAGCCAAAAAGATTCCAATGGCTGCACCCGCTCGTACATGAAGAATAAGGTCAATATGTGCATTTGGAAAATTAATGGTTAGACAATAAACATAACTTAAGCTAAGCTCACCCGTCTTGTGTTTTTGGTCCAGCTACAATAATATGATTCAGATACTCTTTGTAATTTACTGTTTTATTTTAAATTTATTATTTATTGTAATTTCAGTTATATTGTACTTGTCTTTGCTAGTGCATATTGTTATTTTCCATTGTGGCATTTCCTCCTTGAACCCATTTGAGAATGCTAAGTCTTACTCTCTATATGTTGTTTTAGAAACAACGTCCCAACAATGAAGGCAGAGTTAAAGGAAAGCAAGTTCACTCAAAATTTACTCACCCTCAAGCCATCCTGTGTATTTGACTTTCCTTTGTCAGACAAACACCGTCAGAGTAGTTTTAAATGCCACCCTGGCTCTTCCAACAGTATAATGATGTTGGTTGGTCGCCCTTTTTTGAAGCTTTCAAAAGTTCATAAATCCATCATAAAACTAACCATACACCGCCAGGGGGTTAACGCGTGTCTTGTGAAGCAGATCAATGTGCTTTTTTAACAAAGATCTTTCTCTTTTTTTAATTATAACCTCAAATCACTGACTGGTGGCTGCCAAATGCATGTATGATGATGCATTATTTAAGATGCATTCATAGAGGTAGTTGTGGGAATAGATGCATCTCACACAATTTGTTTAACACAGAAGACAATGACAAGCAATGAATCTGATCGGCTCGGCATTACTATATAACATTATACCATATACGTATTATACCATAGTCTTACTCTCACTCTTCCACTATAAATGCATTTTATGTCAAGATAGAGGTCAGGCAGGAAGTTTGCACATTCAAAAAAAGGCCGCTATCCAACACCATTATACAGCATCGAAGAGCCGGAATAAATTTTACTGCTCCAGATAACTGTGTTTATATTATAGAAGTCATATATACTGAGACTGGCTTGAGGGTGAGTAAATCATGGGGCAATTTTCATTTTGTTTTTGAACTATTCCTTTAATTCTCAAATCTTTAGAAATCGCCACTTACTGTATAAGTTAAATGAAAGTCTGAGTTCACTGATCATTTTAAGTCAGACATTTCCAAAAGCAGTAATTGTAACTGTCAATTTTTTAAAGTGATTTAGAGTTAAAACATTAAACATCAATGAGTTTAATCTGGACTGTTTCCAAGGGTTCTATTTTAACAATCTAGGCGCAAAGTCTAAAGCCCATGGCGCAAAAGCATTAAGGGCATGTCTGAATCCACTTTTGCCATTTCATTCGTTCATTCATTCGTTCATTTTCTTTTCGGCTTAGTCCCTTTATTAATCAGGGTCGCCACAGCGGAATGAACCACCAACTTATCCAGCATATGTTTTACGCAGCGGATGCCTTTCCAGCTGCAACCAATTTACCTAAGACAAAGACATGCCCTTTGTGGGGGAAACCGGAGCACAGCAAGGAAACCCACGCCAGCACAGGGAGAACATGCAAATTCCACACAGAAATGCCAACTGACCCAGCGGAGGGTTGAACCAGCAACCGTCTTGCTGTGAGGTGACAGCGCTACCCACTGCGCCACCACACTGCCCCACTTTTGCTATTGTAAAGATGGAAAAATACGGTTTGCGCCCCGGCACATGGTCTAACTGCGTTGTGCTTATTCTCTTAATGAGTTATGGCTGTTTTTTGAGTATAACGTGCATTAAACCAATCAGAGTCTCATCTCCTATTCCCTTTAAGAGTCAGTTGCATTGCGCATTTGCTATTTACATGACAGACTTTGTGAAAACTGAACGATTCACTAGCGAGAAAACAGTTAAACAGACCATCTGCAGCGAGGATAAAGAACGAGCCTCCTCCATTTGGTCTCTTTACTTTCCCTTTACAGGGTGGGCCATTTATATGGATACACCTTTATAAATTACATAGACAATTGCCTTTAGATGACCCCAAATATAAAAGTCTAAGGCGGTCAGATCGGGAGACCTTGGGGGCAATTCAACTGGCCCACAACGACCAATCCACTTTTCAGGAAACTATATTCAGGAAACCATTAGCATTTTATTAAGATGTATCCATATAAATGGCCCACCCTGTACTTTACTTTACTGTATTTTACTTTACTCCTTTACTTTCGTTGATAAGGAAACGGTGTTGTACGCAATCCGCTGAAGACATCCATTAGCCTAAATATTTTATTTAATTTGTTAAGCGCGAAGATTTGTTTCAAAACTATTTCTAAATTCAGTTCTAATTTCCAGCAAAGGAATAAATGAACTATAATAACCAAGTGTGGTCAAACAACTGAGTTAGATCCAAACACACGTCCTATTGTTATGCCGCATATGGCGATGCAGGCGTCTCCAAAACCCAACAGATGGACAAATCTAAACTTGTTTTTTCTAAAACAAATATAAATATGCATATAATAAATAATACCACTAATAATAATAACATTATACAAATGCAAATTGTCATGAATAAACTGAAAAAGTCCCCTGAGATGAAGGCATGGAGGCAGTGGTTTTTATATTTATGTAGAAAATAATATTTTTTGTAACATTTTAATCCTTTAATTTTTTTCATATGTAACGATATTTCTGTATAGACTGATTTCACGCGGCCGCCATTTTTAAAAGCGAAATTGAGGCTGCGGTGAGAAGAAACCTGGAAGTATCGCCTGAGTCACACAGGAATGTTGTGTACCCGGCTGTATATCTTATTAGCGAAAGAAAAGTGACACAAATTTATCATTTCACCGCCTTCTGAGTGACCCGAAGGTCCGTTCTGAGTGGATATCAGACCTCATTTTCAGCTAGGTTAAGGGAAAAGCACTAGTTAGCTAACATTTTCTTTCTCAAACACACATTTTTGATGCCATATTTTAAGCTCAAATAAACAAACTAATTCTTTCACTATATAAGACCTGTCTTGATACTGAATTTCGGTTCTGAAATTTGTTAAAAAAAAAACGTCAATTTCCTGCTAACCCGTAGTATTCACCAGCGATCAACAGAAATGACTGTGATTGGCCATAAAGGTCATCAGTTCACCGCACTTCACCACTGTTTACCGAGTACAAACAGACGAGTAATCGACTTACCTTCGCGGCTTTAAAACACTCCAGTATCTGTGTATCTGTGTTTGCATTTGATGAAGTGCGGTAAACTGATGACCTTCACGGCCAATCACAGTCATTTCTGTTGAGCACTGGTGAATACTATGACAAATCAGTGGTGTTTTTGAATGCGCTCAGCGGTGCTTGAATGTTAGCGAGAAATGGACGTTTTTAAAATTTCAGTACCAGGACAACACTATTACAGACAACACGAGGGTGTGCTACAGATGACTGCATTGTTTTATTGCTCATAGGCTGAAGCTGGGAAGCGTCGTCACAGTGTTTACCTGGTGCCATGAGCTGAAGCCTAGGAGGACACTTAAGCATATTACTCTTAATAAGATTGTGATTTTGTTTCAAGAGTTCACACTTAGCTGATGATTGATAATAAAGCTTGTTTGGTATCCTGCCCTGGGCTCCCTCCCGTTTGCAGGGCGAGAAGGGAGTTTGAGCTCAGGTAAATCTCGATAAACTCCTCCGGCTTATACTAGCTGAACGATGGAAATGAATGACTGATGAGAGTAGTGCTTACTTGGAGCTTGATTATGGTATAAATTTTGTGTGTTCAATTTACTTAAGGTGCGTGTTATTTGGACTGTGGGAGGAAAACGGAGAACCTGGGGAAAACCCACGCGAGCACAGAAAGAACAAGCGAAACTCCACACAGAAATGTCGTCTGGTTTAGAAAGGACTTAAACCAGCGGCATTCTTGCTGTGAGGCAACAGTGTTAATCACTGGGCCGCCGTGTCGCCCATCTAAAAAGGAGGGTTCTTCAAGACGAAGATATTGAGATAAGAAAACTCTGGTTATTTATAGTGAGTTAGGAGTTGTTTGATTGGATAATCGATCATGAGCTGAAGTTGGAACAGCTGAGAACAATCATAAGCACGTGATCCTCTCAAAATTTGTTTATACATAAACTTCACTTGATGCCTAATATGCTTTTAATTGTTTAAATTAAACGTAACTGAATGATATTAAAGTGATGTTTACACCATATCTGCACTTTGAAATCGTGGCAACAGCTGGAGGTTTGTAGTCCACAGCATGTTGCTGCAATGTTTACAGTGCTGATCCTAAACTTCTGCGTTTCTTCCCACCACAGCCTCGCTTTCGTGTTTTAAAATGGCAGCCGCGTGAAATAAGTGTATTGCTGTACATCCTGTGTGTATTAAGCAATGTGTAAGTGTTTTGGACCTGCTTGTGCATCACTATCGCCTCTGCGCTGGACTTTAGACCAGATTTTATCTGTCAATGTCGCGGTCTATTCAGTTCTTCAAAATAGCAACGTGCCAATAGTGCGCCTTAACACACCTCCTTTATAGACCGGCACACCCATGAGTCCACAAAGTGGTGCAAATAGATTTGCTTTTTAAACAATGTAACGCAAAAACTGAAAATTAGGGTTTCGCTGGTCTGAAAATAGCAACAAATCGCGCCAAACATGTCTTGCACCTTATTGCGCCGAGTGTATGACAGAGCCTATAAAGTGCTTGTGCTCTTCTAAAGAAAGAATCAGAAATCAATGTGCTAATCAGACATTGCTAGTTTAACTACAAATCTAAAAGCGTGAGGTTGCGAAGATTTTGTTATAACAGCAGTGTTTTTCATTTTCATCTCTTCTTCTGTCTTGACATGTTTCAATTTTTCGTATGTGAAATTTAAACTGCGCATTTATCCCAGTCATGTGTGAATAAACCAAATAACTATGATTAGACAATACATCAATTATTGTGAAAGGCCTTAATCATTGTTGTATGAAACCACTAGAATCAACCAGAATTCTGCTTTATTTTAGTAATCTTGACTCATCACTAAACATTAATTATGTTATATTTTTATCACTATACAATCTCTACACTTCCAGGAACAAAATTCGAGTTCACTTTTACATTCAGGATTTATAGCTGAAATAAAATGTCCTGACAGAACTAGAGCACCCGAAAAGAATAGTTTACACAGTTCCAGACCAGGCTAGTTTACAACCTCCTGATAGTGGCTCTATGATCTGCTTTTAGTTTGCATATGTCATTGTGTATACTTTACATGAGCTGGTGATTGTGTGTGCTGTCCTCAGGCCAGTGCATTCAGCCATAGTATGAAACTCCATCATTCATACATCTCAGACAGCAGTGTTTGGTCAACAGGTCACAGAGTTCAGTTTAAACAACTCTCGGAGGAAGACCAATGCACTCCATCCATTTCTCTTTAGTCAAGCAGTAGATAAGAGTTGTAAATGTGTTTGTTTTTGTCAGTCTGAATGCTATTTTTTTTTCTTTTGTGTTTGACAGTGAGTAAAGTGCTGGTGGCTCCAGTGGTTATTGTCCTGGTGGTGGTTGTCGGAGCTCTGGCTTTGGTCGTAGGTAAGGATTCTGTAACACTTCTAAATCTCACAAATGATCAGATGGCAACCGTTGAAAAAAAAAAAAAGAAAAATCTCAATACTTCCTCAGTGATTACATGCTTTTGAATGAAGATGAATTCTTGATGGATGTTTAAGTTTTTAATCTTACGATTACGAGTGTCTATTATGTGTTAATATTTTTATGTGGGATCCTCAAATCTGGCCTGTGAGATCAACTCTTCTGCCATTTTTAATTCTTATCAAACTCTTGCTAGATTCACATGGGGATCAATTATTATCCTCATGTTAAGTGTGACGTCACCCGAAGTGGCTTCCCGGTCCAAGCGCTATATCAAATTATATGAGCAGGCTCAACAAATTATAATAATAAACATTTACAAATCGGTGTAATACTTTCAAAAATCAAGATTGCAATATATATATATATATATATATATATATATATATATATATATATATATATATATATATATATATATATATATATATATATATATATATATATATATATATATATATATATATATATATATATATATATATATATATATATACACACACACACTGGCCACTTTATTAGGTACACCTTACTAGTATCAGGTTGGACCCCCTTTTGCCTTTAGAACTGCCTTAATCCTTAGTGGAATAGATTTAACAAGGTATTGAAAATATTCCTCAGAGATTTTAGTGCATATTGACATGATAGCATCACGCAGTTGCTGCAGATTTGTCGGCTGCACATCCATGATGCAAAACTCCAATTCCTCCAGATCCCAAAGGTGCTCTATTGGATTGAGATCTGGTGACTGTGGAGGCCATTTGAGTACAGTGAGCTCATTGTCATGTTCAAGAAACCAGTCTGAGATGATTCGCACTTTATGACATGGTGCGTTATCCTGCTGGAAGTAGCCATCAGAAGATGGGTACAATGGTAGGCTGTGTCGTTGACACGATGCTCAATTGTTACTAATGGGCCAAAAGTATGCCGAGAAAATACCCTACCATCCAAATGTCGCAGCAGAAATCGAGACTCATCAGACCAGGCAACGTTTTTCCAATCTTCTGTTGTCCAATTTTGGTGAGTCTGTTCGAATTGTAGCCTCAGTTTCCTGCACTTAACTGACAGGAAAGGCACCCGGTGTGATCTTCTGCTGCTGTAGCCCATTCGCCTCAAGGTTCTACGTGTTGTGCATTCAGAAATGCTCTTCTGCATACCTTAGTTGTAACAAGTGGCTATTTGAGTTACTGTTGCCTTTCTATCAGCTCCAACCAGCCTGGCCATTCTCCTCTGGCATCAACAAGGCATTTGCACCCACAGAACTGCCGCTCGCTGGATATTTTCTATTTTTATGACCATTCTCTTCAAACCCTAGAGATGGTTGTGCGTGAAAATCCCAGTAGATCAGCAGTTTCTGAAATACTCAAACCAGCCTGTCTGGCACCAACAGCCATGCCACGTTCAAAGTCACTTAAATCACTTTTCTTCCTGCAGCAGATCATCTTGACCATGTCTACATCCCTAAATGCATTTAGTTGCTGCCATGTGATTGGCTGATTAGAAATTTGCGTCATCATGCAGTTGGACAAGTGTATGTCCATATCCATGCCTAATATCTGATGGCCAGAAAGTAATTGTTTCTTTTATAAATTGTTAAAATATTGATGTATGTAATGCAGCAAGTCCAGAGACTATTGTGTACACCATGATTTTATATAAATTTCACTTTAATGTGTAATATGACTAAAAAGTGGTCATAAACGAATATGTTCTCAATTCAAATGAGTAGCAGGTTTGACGCGGAAACAGTATTTCATACATCATCACATAACAAGCAGATAGTGACAACAGCTAATTACATTTGACAACAACTAAACACAAAAAAGAAAGCTTTTGACAGCTAGTAAATGATAAAGAGTTTGCACTTGCACACTGATCCAAATTACTGTCAAGTACAGCTGTACTGTAAAAGAAAATGCTGGGTTCCACACTATTCCTACTCCTATATGTTCTATATCCACTATTCACTATGTTGACACGACACAAATCGATTAAGTTAACATTATCGTTTTTACAAATTTAAGTGGATTGAACATAAAAGAATGAAGTTGTCCCAAACCTTAAGAATTGTTGTTTCAGCTCATTTTAAATAAGTAGCTTAAATAAGCAACAATATTTTTGGAGTGTGTGCATTTCAATGGTCAAAATGGATTTAAAAGCCATTTTGGGATTGATTGATCTTCTTTATATACTCAGAGATGTGGATTCAGATGAAAGTTAAATCACCACACAAACTTTGTGTTTGTCAAAGAACTGTACGTGATTTGGCTGGTGATTTTTACATGGGTTGTGAGAGAAAAACAAACATTCTTGAATTGGATGGCTATACAATTACCAACTATCCACTGTAAATAGCTAAAACTCCTTATGTTCACCTGAGAAATAAATTACTTCCTGAACAGAAAGTACAGGAAATATGTATATCAAATAATTCAGGCTTCTTTCACCAAATTCTGCTTTATATTATTACTTATTTCTCTGTCCAGGTAATCCCATACTGCCTCTATAATGTTCAGGTCTGGACACTGTGGAGTCCAGTTCATTACTGTCAGTATTTTATCAGCTGCTTTTCCATCCACCTATATTTTTTCTTGTCAGATGAAGACGGATATTATAACCATTATAAACCAATGCTAAAAAAATCTAAGACTTTTGCACTGTACTGTACATTTTAATGGAATTTGAATATTTCCTTTAATGAATCTATTTGGAATAATTTAAATGTGTATTGATCAATAAATGTATGTTGCATTCATATTTACCTACTTTTTCCGGAACTTTTCTTTTTTTCCATACAGTGGGGGCTATAAAAAAAGTCTTGTTAGCAGTGTTTACATGTTTGTTTGCCTGTGTTTGTGAAGTTAAATAAGTTTAAAAAGGGTAAAATCTCACAAATGTTTACAGGCGTCTTACAGTAATCAGTATTTTTTGGTGAGAAGTGCAAAATGTGAAAAAACATAGTCCAGAAAACTGACAGTAATGTTTATATATTATTATCATAATTAAACTAAAGCCCCAGTCAGATCACACAAATTTGTCACGATTTCCTTGACGTAGGGTGTCGTGGGGATTGGTAAATGACAAATGGGCATCATCTATATCTATGTTAAGCTGCTTTGACACAATCTACATTGTAAAAAGCGCTATATAAATAAACATGAATTGAATTGAATGACACAAGATTCAATCGTTTCTTCTTGTATAATGTGGCATAGTTCAAGTCAAGGCTGCATATTTACTTGTGAGTGGGTCACGGGTGGATAAG
Organism: Danio kyathit; assembly: GCA_903798195.1. Classification (NCBI taxonomy): domain Eukaryota; kingdom Metazoa; phylum Chordata; class Actinopteri; order Cypriniformes; family Danionidae; genus Danio; species Danio kyathit. The sequence goes on along the minus strand of LR812538.1, from coordinate 45,368,976 downwards.
ATCAATCATTGGTTATGCAAACTTTAACTACCTTTTCTAAAATATTAAGGTGTTTTAAGTAATTTTATCTGACAGACTGCCACAAAGGGCGACGCAGTGGCGCAGTAGGTAGTGCTGTCGCCTCACAGCAAAAAGGTCGCTGGTTCGACCCTCGACTGGGTCAGTTGGCGTTTCTGTGTGAAGTTTGCATGTTCTCCCTGCGTTTGCGTGTGTTTCCTCCGTGTGCTCTGGTTTCCCCCACAGTCCAAAGACATGCGGTACAGGTGAATTGGGTAGGCTAAATTGTCCGTAGTGTATGAGTGTAAATGATTGTGTATGGATGTTTCCCAGACATGGGTTGCAGCTGGAAGGGCTTCGCTGCGTAAAACTTGTGCTGGATAAGTTGGCGGTTCATTCCGCTGTAGCGACCCCAGATTATTAAGGGGACTAAGCTGAAAAGAAAATGAATAAATGAGACTGGCACAAATATGCAGAAGTCTCCATTCTCACAATGAGTTTCTGAGTTCTCTCAGCCTTCCAACAGTTTGGTTATCCGAGGTAATCTGGGAACATGTTTAGTGCTGTGAATATACATTGCAAAAGCATTTCCTGTTTATTCAAATTTGTCATTAACAGTGAAAACAGTTTAATATAG
>LR812538.1:45280842-45363342 GCA_903798195.1 Danio kyathit | reverse complement strand
CCATTTTAGGGTAAAATATGGACCTATTCAACAATTGGGTTTAGCATTCATTTTAAAGGTGACATAAAATGGAAAGTCTGACTTTTTTAAATGAAATAGTTGTCTCTCTAGTGCATCGGTCAACTCCCCAAAAATGTGAAAGGTGCAATCCAGTCATTTTGTTTTGATAAGGCTTTTTGTGCAAAGATACATTTCGCTCCTCTTATCTCAGATCAGTCTCAAAAATAATACATGTACAAAATAAAATTCACACACAATTCACATTTGCAAAAATGTATTCATAAATTTAAAACACAATTCATAATTCTCCAAATCCAATTCATAAATTCAAAACAATTCATAAATATGCAAATCCAATTTGTAAATTCAAAACACAATTCATAAATATGCTAATCCAATTTGTATATTTAAAACATAATTCATAAATATGCAAAACACAATTCATAAACATGCAAATCCAATTCGTATATTTAAAACATAATTTATAAATGCACAAAACACAATTCGTAAATTCAAAACACAATTCATAAATATGCAAATACAATTCGTATATTCAAAACACAGTTCATAAATACGCAAAACACAATTCATAAATACGCAAATCCAATTTGTAAATTCAAAACACAATCCGTAAATTCAGAACACAATTCATAAATACACAAATCCAATTCGTAAATTCAGAACACAATTCATAAATACACAAATCCATTTAGTAAATTCAAAACACAATTCGTAAATTCAGAAAACAATTCATAAATACGCAAATCCAATTCGTAAATTCAAAACACAATTCGTAAATTCAGAACACAATTCATAAATACGCAAATCCAATTCGTAAATTCAAAACACAATTCATAAATTCAGAAAACAATTCATAAATACGCAAATCCAATTCGTAAATTCAAAACACAATTCGTAAATTCAGAACACAATTCATAAATACACAAATCCAATTCGTAAATTCAAAACACAATTCGTAAATTCAGAAAACAATTCATAAATACGCAAATCCAATTCGTAAATTCAAAACACAATTCGTAAATTCAGAACACAATTCATAAATACACAAATCCAATTCGTAAATTCAAAACACAATTCGTAAATTCAGAAAACAATTCATAAATACGCAAATCCAATTCGTAAATTCAAAACACAATTCGTAAATTCAGAACACAATTCATAAATACACAAATCCAATTCGTAAATTCAGAACACAATTCATAAATACGCAAATCCAATTCGTAAATTCAGAACACAATTCATAAATACGCAAATCCAGTTCGTAAATTCAAAACACAATTCGTAAATTCAGAGCACAATTCATAAATACACAAATCAAATTCGTAAATTCAGAACACAATTCATAAATACGCAAATCCAATTCGTAAATTCAGAACACAATTCATAAATACACAAATCCAATTCGTAAATTCAGAAAACAATTCATAAATATGCAAATTCAATTCGTAAATTCAGAACACAAATTCATAAATACGCAAAATACTATTCGCAAATTCAAAACACAATTCATAAATATGCTAATCCAATTCGTAAATTCAAAACACAATTCATAAATACGCAAAACACTATTCGCAATTCAAAACACAATTCATAAATACGCAAAACACTACTCGCAAATTCAAAACACAATTCATAAATACGCAAAACACAATTCCCAAATTTAAAACACAATTCATAAATACGCAAAACAGAATTCATAAATATGCAAATCCAATTCGTAAATTCAAAACACAATTCATAAATATGCAAAACACAATTCATAAATACGCAAAACACAATTCGCAAATTTAAAACACAATTCAAAATGACACAAAACACAATTCATAAATATGCAAATCTAATTCGTATGTTTAGAACACAGTTCATAAATACGTAAAACACAATTCACAAATTCAAAACACAATAAATACGCAAAAAAATCCTATTCAAATGCACAATTACATGCACAAAGGGTCAGTCCAACTCTGTTTCTAAAGGACGGATCAATATTCCTAATGCTTTATGCTAAAACTTCATACCTAGATTGAGTATGTCACTTCATATTTTGGGGATGTTACTTCAGATTTTAAGGATGTTACATTTGTCTCTTAGATTTATCCAGAAAATTCTTACTGTCAGTGTAATTCGTAATTGCACAATTATTTTACACTGTATGCCAGATAGCACATTTACATCTGCAAGTTTGTTTGGTCTGGAAAACATCTGCAAAGTTCAAACCTTGATCTTCAAAAAGATCTGCTGTCTAAATTTTAAACATCTAAAAGACATTCTAAACGTCTATTTAATGTCAGTAAATTGACATCTAATAGACATTTTTGCAGATAAGCAAACCCTCTAATAGAATTGTCATCCAGAATTGACATCAAATAGACGTCTCAGTGATTTACGTGTTCAATCAGGGATGGTGTAAAGCCCTCTTCAGACTAAATGATTTTTATTGTCTGTTACAAAACTGTCAGATTATGTGATTTTGTATATATATAATCATGTTTTGGGCAATATGCCAGACTAGAAGTTGTTTCACAATCAATCATTGCAATCATCTACAACACACATTTCGGCCATTAAGAAGCTTTAAACAAAGTACAAATGTATCTGTCGGATGTTTCCCATAGACGGCAGTTTCCTCATATATATGTGTGTGTTTATGAATGTAAACAATAGATGAGTAGATTCATTCTCTTCCAGTAAGAGACTAAACAATGCAGCCATGCGCTCATAACCACTAACGTTATCTAAAATTAGAATGACCATGAAACTTTAAGTTAACTGCTGGTTACCTTTAAAGATACATTCATTTAAATTTCACATTGTGAATGAGAACATAATACGTATGTACAGAAGTGATCCTGTGCTCCTTTTGGTCAATGTATGGAACCTGGAAACAATTAAACATTCTAGAATTTCAGCGTTAAAGTCGTGAGTCGTCTCAGACATAGCATCGGTACCCATTTGTCATTTACGAATTCCTAAAACACCCTACGTCAAGCAAATCATGCCGAAATCGGTGAAAATAATCTGAACGGGGCTTACGTTTTCTGTCAAGATGAGAATTGTGCTTATTTTAAAAGGCAACACATCAGAACAAAGCAGGTGATGAGTTTAATACGTTACTCCACACGTAAATGTTTCCACTAACCATTTAGAAATAGCTTGCTACAGACTAGAAGTTGTAACCTCTTTCTCTCCATCATTGTCTGACTGCAGTTTAAACCAACACAATCTCACAGCAATTCGTAACTTTTTGATTCAGTGGCTAATTCATATAAATTCGTACAATCTCATTCATACAATTTAGTGCGATTTGGTTGGGTTTAGGGGTGGGGTTGGGTTGGGTGCCACTCCTTTTTAAAATCGTACATTTTCGTACGACTGCACTAATTAGCCACTAAACTGACAAAACGTAAAATAGTTACGTTTCCTCGTGAGATCAGGCTGGTTTAAACATATAAGACTTTAATCTGTTACTAGTTGTTTGTTACAATTCTGCTGCATGAGATTCATTTGTTTATTTATTTATGCAGTGTCAGAATAGCATGAAGGCTCCGCCCACTTCTGGAAAGCACCAGCTCATTTGCATTTAAAGGGACACAAACAAAAACAACATGCTTTTGCTCACAGCTAAATAGGGGACAGTTTGACAAGTTATAATGATTGATGTGTAGGGTATTTTTAGCTGAAATTTTACAAATACATTCTGGGGACACCAGCTATGCATTTTTAATGCAATCTCATGGCAATTCGTAATTTTTTGATTTAGTGGCTAATTCGTATGAATTCGTACGTTCTAATTCGTACAATTTAGTATGATTTGCTCATCCTCCAACGACGGTTGGGTTTAGGGGCGGGGTTGGGTGCCACGCCTCTATTTTAAAATTGTACATTTTCGTACGACTAAACTATGAATTCGTACTGATTAGCTACTAAACTGACAAAATGCAAAATAGCTACTTTTCTCATGAGATCAGGCTGGTTTAAACATATAAGGCTTTAATCTGTTACTAGTTGTTTGTTACAATTCTGCTGGAGGAGATTCATTTGTTTATTTATTTATGCATTGTCAGAATAGCATGAAGGCTCCGCCCACTTCTGGAAAGCACCAGCTCATTTGCATTTAAAGGGACACAAACAAAAACAACATGCTTTTGCTCACAGCTAATTAGGGAAAGTTTGACAAGTTATAATAATTGATGTGTAGGGTATTTTTAGCTGAAACTTCACAAATAAATTCTGGGAACACCAGGGATGTGTTTTCTCATGGCAATTTGTAACTTGATTTAGTGGCAAATTCGTACAATCTAATTCATACAATTTAGTACGATTTGCTCATTACCCAATAATGGTTGGGTTTAGGGGCGGGGTTGGGTGCCACTCCTCCTTTTTAAAATCATAAATTTTCATACAACCGAATTCGTACGAAATAACCACTAAACTGACAAATCGTCAAATACTTGCGTTTCCTCGTGAGATCAGGCTGGTTTAAACATAAGGCTTTAATCTGTTACTCGTTGTTTGTTACAATTCTGCTGCATGAGATTCACTTTTTTATTTATTTATGCATTGTCAGAATATCGTGAAGGCTCCGCCCACTTCTGGAAAGCACCAGCTCAGTTGCATTTAAAGGGACACAAACAAAAACAACATGCTTTTGCTTACAGCTAAATAAGGGAAAGTTTGACAAGTTATAATGATTGATGTGTATGTATTTTTAACTGAAACTTCACATTCTGGGGACACCAGAGTTGTATTTTACATGCTATGAGAAGATGCATAATATGTCATCGTTAAATGCAATATTAAAAAGTTTAACCCCAGCATTTTTAAGAGTGTATGAAATGCCAGTCAACGTAATTAGACCCAAATCAACTCTGCTTTCAAATGGATGGCAGGTATCATTTTGAATTGGTTACCGATTGGATTTTGGAGACAATCATGTTATGAAAATGCACTCAGGCTGGTAGTGAAAGCCACTGTTATTCTCAGGGAGAAACACACTGCTTTATCACTCCGGTGCAGATAACTCAATTATCTGTACATACACATATATATATATATATATATATATATATATATATATATATATATATATATATATATATATATATATATATATATATATATATATTGAGGAATTTGAGAATCAGAATGTTAGTTTATAAAAATGAAAGCTTTGACTGCCATTGGGGTGGTGTTGTCTTTATTTTATCTTTCTCAACAGACGGTGCCTTTTGTCAATGGGATTGACCTTTACTCAAATATGAGTTCATTGTGTATATTTTGAGAGCATATCTGCTGTGATTGATTTCCAAAGACCTGTAATATTTTATTCCCTAAAAAATACTGTAGTATGTGTCTGGATTTAGAGCACAACACGTGTTACGTTGATGTTTTATTTTTAAGGAAAAAATGCACATTGTATGTTGTGGTTTTGTTCTCTTTTTTTTCATTGTTACATTTGCTGCTGCACTTTATTTTCAGATTTAAAAGTCAATTCAGGCCTGCAGACAGCAAATGTCTTTAGCATATTTAATTAAGAATTAAAAAGGAGCTGCCAACATTTGGTCTCACTTGTATTTTTGATCTTTACACTTTTTAAGATCACCAGCGATCTAGCGGCTGCAGACCGCTGATAAACACATAGATCGCTTAGAACTACAAATCCGCCATTACATGGACTACAAGTTCCAGTCATACACCACTCACACGCACCTGTTCCAGATTCCTCTGATAGGCTATATGCACACAGACTTTTCATTTTCAGCCAGGCAGCCCAAGGGCTTCCAGTGAACTTTCTTTCCATTAGAAAATTGTCATGTTTAAGATCTGATTTCTTTAAAAATCGGCCATCTTTATTGCCTGCTAGTTATACAATATAAAGTGAGTCTCAGACAATATGCACAGCATTAAATTCCATTTCCCCCCCGCCATGTCTTTAAAATATGACTGTTTATTTTACCCCAGTATTTTAACGGAATTTCTGCTCTAGCCTTTTGCTACTGATGGCGCTAGTGGTTACACGGTCTTTTATCTCGTTTAACCCTTGAACAACTAAATGAATGCCAAAAGTCTATTTAACTTAATATATTGTAGTTACATTACACATTAGCACACACGCACACTTCGTGGCTGGGTCTACTGTAATGTAATAGACGCTGGAAAAAAGGAGTATGGATCCAAAAGCAGATTTATTAAGAATACTCAGGACAGAAAAGTTATGCGTCTTCATCAGTAAACCCGATCAATTGAGGAATATGTGGAAGACTTTGTGCAGGTATCCCATTTAACATCAATGAGTGAGTTATGTTGACTATTGTTAATAAATCTGCATTTGGATCCAGCTGTGAGTGTGTGCAATCAGCGGAATCTGGAACAGGTGCGTGTGATCGGTGCATGACTGGAACTTGTAGTCCATGTAATGGCGGATTTGTAGCTCTAAAGCCGCCTTTCCATTGCACATGACATTTAGACACGACTGTCAGTTTATGCCACCTTGTGGCAGTCGCACAGAATTTTCAGATTTTTTTTGTGCACCATGAGAGAGAAGCTTGTTATCGCGGTATCCGAAATAAAGGAGTGCAAAAGAGCCTTTATTTTTCGTCTGTTCACCATGGTTGAATGAATGAATGAATACTAGAAACTCATAGACCGCTAAAAATTTTGAAAGGAATGTGGAGACAACATTAAAAATATATTTTTTATTACTCATTTATGAATTGTAATGTTTTTTTAAAATAAACTTTTTTTCTGATTCAAAAAATAACGAAAAAACTAGTATTTCTCATCTTTTGCGCACGGACCTGATTATACTACACTGGAATACATCACATCCGTGATATCGTTGGCTGGTCGCATATACGATATAGTCGCAGGAGTTCAAATATTTTAATGGATCCGCAGCTCAAATCGGATCCGAATTTTCCGCATACGCAGATGATTGGAATTCCACGCAGCTCCCTCACTACACTCCATTGGAAATGAATGACTTCCGGTCTGTCACTTGTCGTTTGTTGTGTGGAGTGGAAAGGTGGCTTAAGCGATCCGCAACCACTAGATTGCTGGTGATCTTAAACAACTCCACTGAATTTAAAGCATTAACATAATGTTGTCTAAAATTTATGTAAACATGGCACTTTTTGGTTATTTTATGTACAAAAGTGCACAATATGGCAACATTTTTTTTTAAAGTATTGAAGAAATGTCATCAGTAGTTATGGAATAAAACAAAAAATTATGTTTTATTAAGACACATACTGTTGAAGTCACAATTATTGTTTTGTTTTTTTATTATTTATTTTATTTTATTTATTTATTTTTCAGATATTTTCCAAATTATATATAACAGAGCAATGAATTTTTCACAGTATTTCCTATAATATTTTTTCTTCTGGAGAAAAGTCTTATTTCAGATAGAATAAAAGCAGTTTTTAATTTTTTAAAAACCGTTTTAAGGTCAATATTAAGCAATTTTTTTGGATTGTCTGCAGAGCAAACCACTGTAATACAATGACTTGCCTAATTACACTTACTTGCTTAATTAACCCGATTAAGCCGTTAAATGTAACTTTAAGCTGAATACTAGTACCTTAAATAATATCTAGTAAAATGTTATGTACTGTCATCATGAAATAAGTTATTATAAATTAGTTATTAAAACTATTATGGTTAGAAATGGGGGGGGGGGGGTTATACAGGGGGGCTAATAATTCAACTTTAACTGTAGCTATACATTATGAATTCAGAGAAACCAAATTGACTTGTATTGCTTGCATCACTGGAATAAACTGTCTTAACATATTTAAAAATAGAAAACATTTTAAATAAAATAATTTTTAAATTGTGAAAGTATTTTAATATATCATATAATGCAATACCCAAAGTTTAAAATGTTAATCTTTTTCCATGCATATACAGTTGAAATCAGAACTGTTAACCCCCCTTAGGTTTTTTTCTTTTTTTTCTTTTTTAATATTTCCAAAATGATGTTTAACAGAGCAAGGAAATTTTCACAGTATGTCTGATAATATTTTGTCTTCTGGAGAAAGTCTTATTTGTTTTATTTCGGCTAGAAAAAAAGCAGTTTTTTAATTTTTAAAAATCATTTTAAGGTCAAAATTATTAGCCTTTTTAAGCTATATTTTTTTTCGATAGTCTACAGAACAAACCATCGTTATAAGATAACTTGCCTAATTACACTAACCTGCCTAGTTAACCTAATTAACCTAGTTAAGCCTTTAAATTAAAGCGTCTTGAAAAGTATCTAATAATTGAAGCTATTATGTTTAGAAATGTGTTGAGAAAATCTTCTCTACGTTAAACAGAAATTGGGGGAAAAATAAACAGGGGGGCTAATAATTCAGGGGGGCTAATAATTCTGACTTCAACTGTATGTGTATTTTTAGATCCTACTGTATAGTAAGGCCAGAAAAACCCGCAGAAAGGTTTATCTCCTAATGAAATCTTACAGTGACTACAGTAGGTGACTATCTACATCAAGGAAGTGTGGCAACAGTGGTCACTGAATGAATGAAAGCTCACAGCTGTGATTTGCATGTGCAGTGAGATAAAATATGCGCATCTGACCACACGCTGGAGTAAAATTACAATGTCTTTTTTTCCCCCCTGATCTACAGAGCTGTTGTCCCTCTCATTACGTGGTTGAGAGCAGCTGTCAGCTGTTGCTTGCTAAGTTTAGCACCATCATCCGAGGTAACAAGCTTTTACATTGAAATGTCATTATACTGACTTTTTGATGCCAAATTTTCATTGTAAAATAATGTAATGAACATCATATGTTTTTATTCATTCATTCGTTTTCCTTAGTGGGCGAAACCGTGGCTCAGTGGTTAGCACTGTGGCCTCACAGCAAGAAGGTTGCTGTTTCGAGTCCTGGCTGGGTCAGTTGGCCTTTCTGTGTAAAGTTTGCATGTTCTTGTTGGCGTGGGTTTCCTTCGGGTGCTCCAGTTTCCCCCACAGTCCAAAGACATGCACTATAGGTGAATTTAATAAACTAAATTGGCCGTAGTGTGTGCGTGCGTGCGTGCGTGCGTGCGTGCGTGCGTGCGTGCGTGCGTGCGTGTGTGTGTGTGAATGAGTGTGTTTGGATGTTTCCCAGTGCTGGGTTGCAACTGGAAGGGCATCCGCTGTGTAAAACATATGCTGGATAAGTTGGCGGTCCATTCCGCTGTGGCGTCCCCTGGGGGACTGAGTCGAAAGGAAAATGAATGAATGAGTGAATATTGCTGAGTATCATCAGCATAACAGTAAAAACTGACCCAGGGACAAATTGAAAAAAGAGGAGCGCCCAAAACAGATCCTTGTTGTACATTACTACTGTTAACTTGGATTATTCCCTGTTTAAATTTTTAGTTTTTACCAAAAATTAATTATTCGTTAGTAATTATTAGTAGTTATTCGTTTTTTTAAGTCGTGATCTATTGTGTCACATACAACACTTAGATCAAGTAAAACGAATTGTGAGATACACTCACTGGCCACTTTATTAAGTACACCTTACTAGTACTGTGTTGGACCCCCTTTTGCCTTCAGAACTGCCTTAATCTTTTGTGGCATAGATTCAACAAGGTACTGGAAATATTCCACAGAGATTTTGCTCCATATTGACATGATAACATCACGCAGTTGCTGCAGATTTGTCGGCTGCACATTCATGATGCAAATCTCCCATTCCACCACATCCCAAAGGCGCTCTATTGGATTGAGCTCTGGTGACTGTGAAGGCCATTTGAGTATAGTGAACTCATTGTCATGTTCAAGAAACCAGTCTGAGATGATTAGCACTTTATGACATGGTGCGTTATCCTGCTGGAAGTAGCCATCAGAAGATGGGTACACTGTGGTCATAAAGGAATGGACATGGTCAGCAACAATACTCAGGTAGGCTGTGGCGCTGACACAATGCTTAATTGGTACTAATAAGCCCAAAGTGTGCCAAGAAAATGTTCCCCACACCATTACACCACCACCATAAGCCTGAACCGTTGATACAAGGCAGGATGGATCCATGCTTTCATGTTGTTGACGTCAAATTCTGACTCTACCATCCAAATGTTGCAGCAGAAATTGAGACTCATCAGACCAGGCAACGTTTTTCCAATCTTCTATTGTCCAATTTTGGTGAGCCTGTGTGAATTGTAGCCTCAGTTTCCTGTACTTAACTGACAGGAAAGACACCTGGTGTGGTCTTCTGCTGCTGTAGCCCATCTGCCTATTGTGCATTCAGAGATGCTCTTCTGCATACCTCGACTGTAATGAGTGGTTATTTGAGTTACTGTTGCCTTTCTATCAGCTCAAACCAGTCTGGCCATTCTCCTCTGGCATCAACAAGGCATTTGCACCCACAGAACTGCCACTCACTGGATATTTTCTCTTTTTCTGACAATTCTCTGTAAACCCTAGACATGGTTGTGCGTGAAAATCCCAGTAGATCAGCAGTTTCTGAAATACTCAGACCAGCCCGTCGGCAGCAACAACCATGCCATGTTCAAAGTCACTTGAATCACCTTTCTTCCCCATTCTGATGCTCAGTTTGAACTGCAGATCATCTTGACCATGTCTACATGCCTAAATGCATTGAGTTTCTGCCATGTGATTGGCTGATTAGACATTTGCGTTAACGAGCAGTTGGACAGCTGTATCTAATAAAGTGAGTGAATGAGTGTACATTAAGGATTTGCTTCTCGTAAACATAGAGTGAAACTGCCATCCAATTTAACATTATATTTAAATATCGGGTTTTATCCTTAAGATCACACACAGGATCTGAACTTCATGTGTGGTCCAGCGCCAACAAATGGAGATTACCAACCTGTGTATCATGTGAGTGTCATTTCCTCAGGTTTTCTTCTTTGTCCCTCTCTGCTGGTAGTCTCTGATAATGCACATTCCAGTCAGATCAGCTTCCTGCCTGTCTAAGCACTTTGTTCGGGTTTGCTGGCCGAAGAGCTGCTTTTCCTGAGGTCAGCTTACCGACTGACCGACTGACATCCTGTGGACAGCGTTCATCCACTCACTACTCCACCAGTTCAACAGGCTCCAATGGCAGTGCAGGTCAAATACACTGTAAAAAATAGAAGCTTCCACAAAATTATATTATATTATATTATATTATATTATATTATATTATATTATATTATATTATATTATATTATATTATATTATATTATATTATATTATATTATATTATATTATATTTTATTATAGATTCATTCATTTTCCTTCAGCTTAGTCTCTTTATTTATCATGCAGGGGTCGCCACCATGGAATAAACTGCCAACTTATCCAGCATATGTTTTACACAGTGAATGCCCTTCCAGCTGCAACCCATCACTGGGGAACACCCATACACTCTCATTCACACACATATACTGCAGCCAATTTAGTTTATTTAGTTCACATATAGCGGACTTTGGACTGTGGGGGAAACAGGAGCACCCAGAGGAAATCCACGCGAACATGGGGAGAACATGCAAACTCCACACAAAAATGCCAACTGGCCCAGCCGGTGTTCTGTCGATTTGTCCTACCTTGTCAGATTGTCCTACCTCCCATTTAGTAGTAGGTAGGTAGCACGTTTTGATGATATGCTACCCATCAGATTTTGTTACCAGTGTAAATTTTAATGTGGAGTGGTGTGATATGAAGCTGTAATATCGCCTACCTAACCTACCTAATCCATAACCCCAACCTCAGAACCATTCAAATACAGTGTTGGTAGCCAGATTTAGTGATTTTAGGGTCCTAAGCAATTCCAGCCATGGGGCCAAAGTCCTGAAATGCACCCTTTCTACTTTTATATCATTTTTATTTATAGTACTGTGTTTTTATATATCACTCAATCATCTTTTCGACATTTTAAATGAATGCAGTCTCTACATTGTAAGTGATTAGTTTTCTTAAAATGTTTACAACTAAAATGTCTTAAATTTACAACTAAAAATAATAAAAGAATTTTTTTTTTAAATAAATTTGACTGCTGGACTGCTCCATGATGCATATTTTATTTGGTAATATTATTATTATTATTACATTATTATAATAATATTGAATTTGATTGTATACTAAATAATGTTTAATTATGTTGAAATTGTATTTGTTTAACTCTCTCCATAAAAAATATGGTAGAAAACAATGTTATTTATAATTCAGAGGTATAATTTATACCTCTAGATATTTATTGGGGGCCCCCCAGATTTCCTGGGGCCCTAAGCGGCCGCATACCTCGCTTATTGGTTATAGGACATCTGGACTCGAACCAGCGACTTTCTTGGTGTGGAAACTCCACACAAAAACGCCAACTGACCCAGACGAGGCTCGAACCAATGACCTTCTTACTGTGAGGCGACAGCACTACCTGCTCCGCCACCACGTTGCCTATATTATATTATATTAATATAATATAATATAATATAATATAATATAATATAATATAATATAATATAATATAATATAATATAATATAATATACTTTAATATAATATAATATAATATAATATAATATACTTTAATATAATATAATATAATATACTTTAATATAATAAAATATAATATAATATACTTTAATATAATATAATATAATATATAATATATAATATAATATAATATAATATACTTTAATATAATAAAATATAATATAATATAATATACTTTAATATAATATAATATAATATAATATAATATAATATAATATAATATAATAGGGCAACACAGTGGCGCAGTAGGTAGTGCTGTTGCCTCACAGCAAGAACGTCGCTGGGTCGCAGGTTCGAACCTCGGCTGGGCTGGGTCAGTTGGCGTTTCTGTGTGGAGTTTGCATGTTCTCCCTGTGTTCGCGTGGGTTTCCTCCGGGTGCTCCGGTTTCCCCCACAGTCCAAAGACATGCAGTACAGGTGAATTGGGTAAGCTAAATTGTCCGTAGTGTATGAGTGTGAATGTGTGTGTGGAAGTTCCCAGAGATGGGTTGCGGCTGGAAGGGCATCCGCTGCGTAAAAATCGTGCTGTATAAGTTGGCGGTTCATTCCGCTGTGGCGACCCCGCAAGGGACAAAGCCGACAAGAAAATGAATGAATGAATAATATAATATAATATAATATACTTTAATATAATATAATATAATATATAATATATAATATAATAAAATATAATATGCTTTAATATAATATAATATAATATAATATAATATAATATAATATACTTTAATATAATAAAATATAATATACTTTAATATAATATAACATAATATATAATATAATAAAATATAATATAATATACTTTAATATAATATAATATAATATATAATATAATAAAATATAATATAATATACTTTAATATAATATAATATAATATATAATATAATAAAATATAATATAATATACTTTAATATAATATAATATAATATAATATAATATAATATAATATAATATAATATAATATAATATAATATAAGGGCGACGCAGTGGCGCAGTAGGTAGTGCTGTCGCCTCACAGCAAGAAGGTCACTGGTTCGAGCCTCGGCTGGGTCAGTTGGCATTTCTGTGTGGAGTTTGCATGTTCTCCCTGCTTTCGCGTGGGTTTCCTCCGGGTGCTCCAGTTTCCCCCACAGTCCAAAGACATGCGGTACAGGTGAATTGAATAAGCTAAATTGTCCGTAGTGTATGAGTGTGAATGAGTGTGTATGGATGTTTCCCAGAGATGGGTTGCAGCTGGAAGTGCATCCGCTGCATAAAACATATGCTGGATAAGTTGGCGGTTCATTCGGCTGTGGCGACCCCTGATTAATAAAGGGACTAAGCTGAAAAGAAAATGAATGAATAATAAAATATAATATAATATACTGTACTATAATATAATATAATAAAATATAATATAATATAATAAACTGTAATTTAATATAATATAATATAATATAATATAATATAATATAATATAATATAATATAATATACTGTAAAATAATATAATAAAATATAATATAATACAATATAATATAATACAATATAATATAATATAATATAATATAATATATTATAATATACTGTAATATAATATAATACAATATAATATAATATAATATAATATAATGTAATAAAAAATAATATAATATAATGTAATATAATACAATATAATATAATACAATATAATATAATATAATATAATATAATAAAAAATATATAATATAATAAAAAATATATAATATAATATACTGTAATATAATATAATATAATATACTGTAATATAATATAATATATTATAATATAATATATGTTCAAAGAGAAATGTTTAAGTGAAAATTGAAACACTTTATGTGCAAAATGCCATTTGAGGACATGAAAAAATTGCTGCATTTATCAATAAAATTGCAATAAAAAAAACTTCTTGTTAAAAAAAAACACCAACCAACCCCACACAGTTACAGAATGTGAATGTGATCTGAATGTGAGATTGATTGTTGTGGTCTGACACCTGGTGGTCAACAACATGACATTTAAGGAGGAGGAGAGAATAAAGTGAGATATGTGATTACAACCACTACAGCCAAAACATGGCATGAAATGCTATACTAATAACTACATACTTATATTTAAGTATGTGATCAAGTGAGTAAGGGATAACAACCATAGCCAAAACATGGTATGAAATGTTATACTAATAGCAACATACTTATATTTAAGGAACTCATGCATAAGTAGGCCTATATCTAAACAAAACCCTACAATTGACCTGATTACTGAAAAACCTGATCATCTGCTTTATGCTTCCCATGCATAGTTTGGCATGGGGTGTACTCATTTATGCTGAGCGCTGTATATACAGTATATTATACATGTATGTAATATATATTTTTATGAAAGTTTGTAAATGATCAGGTATATATGAATGGTGTATGTCAGAACATATACCTCTGTAAAAAAAGAAAAAAAACAATAAATATAGATGTAAATTAAAGTGTGACAATTGGTAAGTACTTGCCTTTAATAAAAAATCAAATAAAAAACACTTGTCTTACACGAAAAACTTAAAAGTATATATTGGGTGGATTTTTCACATTAGATCCTGAAAACATTTTATTAAAAAAATCTAATCTTTGAAACATGAGCCTATTCTATTCTATTCTATTCTATTCTATTCTATTCTTATCTGTTCTATTCTATTCTACTGTTCTGTCCTGTTCTGTTCTATTCTGTTTTATTTTGTTTTGTTCTGTTCTCTTTGTTCTGTTCTATTCTATTCTATTCTGTTCTATTTTGTTCTATTCTATTTTATTGTCTATTCTATTTATTTCTATACTGTTCTATTTTGTTCTGTTCTATTTTGTTCGTTCTGTTCTGTTCTATTCATTTCTATTCTATTCATTTCTATTCTGTACTATTGTAACATCCCCGGCTCGTTCTCACTCACCCAATCTAGTTTCACCATCTCACACCAGTCCCAACCAATCCCGAGAACCTTCCCCTGATTATTAATTATCTGCACCTGCTCATCATTAGCCCGGACACTTTAAATACTCACCTCCTCCGTTCACTCCTCGTCCGGTATTGAAGTCTTATGGTTGTCTTCACCCAAGCTCCCTCGTCTTCTCTTCTTCCATGGATGTTCCTTCTGAGTCTTCGTAATCATCGCACTGATAAAGGGAAGTGTCTTTATTATCTTACCACATCCGAAGATCTATATTCACCTACATGCACGTTGTGCACACTGCCACCAACGGAGGTGTGAGGATTGTTAACCCAGTCTTGACTGTCGCCAGGTTTACCAGGCGAAGACGTATGAGGTGTTCCTCGGATGATCTTCCATTGCCCAGCACTGTGTGATAACCTATTGTGATTTACGTTGAATAAACTAAATGAAAAGATAACCATCTCTGACTTCTTTGTATACCAGCGTGACAGAATACCGGACCCGAAAACAACAACATGGAAGCTAACGCCACGCTACCCCGGAAGTGAGTTGCCTTCCGCATCCATGAGCGCTAGCTCCAACCTGGTGGTGACACCGAGTACTCCACTAGCTCGACCAGCGAGTTACTCTGGGGATCCGAGCACCTGCAATGGGTTTCTACTACAATGTTCTTTATATATTGAAGCCAACCTTGTGCAATTCCCTAACGAACTTTCCAAAGTTGCATTTGTTATTTCCCTTCTCTCAGGTCGAGCCTTGCAATGGGCAGATGCATTGTGGAGTACTCGTAGCCCAGTGATAACCACCATCCAATCCTTCGTCACTCACTTTAAGGAGGTATTTTCAGTTCCACTTACCCCTTTATCAGTGCACGACGAACTCATGAATCTTTCCCAAGGGAGGATGTCAATTCACGAATACACATTGCAGTTTCGGACACTTGCCGCCAGCAGCGGGTGGAACCCTGTGGCGCTTCGGGCTGCTTACCGTAAAGGGTTGAAACCCTCCCTCTGTAAACAGATGGTCATTTATGATGACAATGCTAACCTTGAATCCTTCATCAAAAAGACTATTAGTGTGTGTCAACACTTATCTGCTTGTTCTTCTCTCTCTGATGATTCTCCATCACCGTCCAAATCTCCCACGATTACGCAGGACCCTGAAGAACCAATGGTCACTGACTCCTACCGGCTAGACGCCACGGAACGCCAGCGGCGTATTCAACATCAGCTCTGCCTCTACTGTGGGGAATCAACTCACCGGATAGCCACCTGTCCCATCCGTCCACCTCGACTCGTGGTGAGTAAAGTCATCCTCACACCCACAGTATCCACCATACCTCATATTGTTGCAGAGTTGGTAATACACGATCAAACTTTTCCCGTACATGTTCTGTTGGACTCCGGAGCCGCTGGGAACTTCATATCCTCCACCTTTATCTCCCGATATAACATTCCCTCAGTGAGGAATGAAGTTCAGTACCGCATCACCACCATCCAGAGCTCGCCGCTAGGAGAAGGAAAAATCAATCGCCGTACTAAGCCTATCACCCTTTGCCTGGATCAGAATCATCAAGAGAAACTTACCCTTCTTATTCTTCCTCGTGCAAATGTGGACGTCATCCTGGGACGACCGTGGCTTATTCAGCACCAACCTATTATTAACTGGGAAACTGGAGATATCCTCGAATGGGGATCCAAGTGCAAAAGTAATGGTCATATTACCCCCTCTACTGGTCATTCCACTTCATTACCTCTGCAGAATACAAGCATACAAGCCACTTCTCCTCCCAGCCATCCCATTCCCTCAGTATATCATGAGTACTTAGACGTCTTCAGCAAAGAACGAGCCACCCAATTACCCCCTCATCGGTCCTGGGATTGCTGCATTGATCTGTTGCCCGACGCCAAATTACCTCACGGAAGGATTTATCCTTTATCCCGTCCTGAACATGAAGCTATGAACAACTATATCAGTGAAGCTCTCCAGCATGGGTTCATCCGACCGTCTACATCTCCTGCCGCCTCCAGCTTCTTTTTTGTCGCGAAGAAAGATGGAGGACTCAGACCATGCATCGATTACCGAGTGCTTAATGCTGCCACCATCAAGTTTGCCTACCCTCTGCCTCTAGTCCCAGCTGCCCTGGAAGAACTGAGAGAAGCTAAGGTGTTCAGCAAACTAGACCTCCGGAGTGCATATAATCTCATTCGCATCCGCCAGGGGGACGAGTGGAAAACGGCCTTTGTTACACCTTCCGGCCACTATGAGTACCTCGTTATGCCCTACGGGCTGGCAAATAGTCCATCTATCTTCCAAAGCTTCATGAATGAGATCTTCAGAGACTTTCTTCATCGTTTCACCATTGTCTACATTGATGATATCCTTATATACTCCCGTAATCTTGAAGAGCATCAAGACCATGTGACACAAGTACTCCAACGTTTGCGACAGAACCATCTATTCCTCAAACCAGAAAAGTGCGAATTCCATCAGACCACGATATCCTTCCTCGGGTATATCATCACCCCACAAGGAGTGAGTATGGAGCAGTGCAAAGTAGATGCTGTATCGAAATGGGAATACCCGAAAACCATTAAAGAACTCCAGCGTTTTCTGGGATTCGCCAACTTCTATCGGCGGTTCATTAAGAACTACAGTGTCCTATCAGCTCCACTCACTTCCTTGCTCAAAGGAGGAAGACGAGTACTTACCTGGACCCCTGAGACGTACCGAGCCTTCGATCACCTCAAATCAAAGTTTGCCACAGCACCTATCTTACGTCATCCTAATCCCAACCTCCCGTTCATCGTTGAGGTGGACGCCGCAGACACTGGAATAGGCGCTATCCTCTCCCAATGGTCTGGTGAACCCAAAGCCCTCCATCCTTGTGCGTTCTATTCTCGGAAATTGACTACTGCGGAACAGAATTATGGGATCGGTGACCGCGAGTTATTAGCCATCAAACTGGCACTAGAAGAGTGGTGTCACTGGCTTGAAGGAACCCAACACCCCTTCACCGTCATTACTGACCACAAAAATCTCCAATACATACGAGATGCCAAACGTCTGAATGCTCACCAAGCTCGTTGGTCTCTCTTCTTTGCCCGATTCAACTTCAACATCACCTACCAACCTGGGCACAAGAACGTCAAAGCCGATGCCCTGTCCAGACTTTACTCACCTGATCCTCGTAACGACTCCCCTGAATCTATTCTTCCTCCTTCCATCTCTGTGGCCCCTATATTATGGCAAATTGATGAAGAGATCCGTCAAGCCACTTTAGAAGAACCAGTTCCCCCTGGTCTCCCTCCAGGCTTGTGCTATGTACCCACGAGATACCGCATACCACTCCTGAATAGTACACACACCTCCCTCGGCTCAGGACACCCAGGTAGCAGGCGAACCCTCTCGCTCCTCAGAGAAAGGTATTGGTGGCCTAAAATGGCCCACGATGTCACCCAGTACGTTAAGGGTTGCTCGGTCTGTGCCATCACTACCACTCTACGCCATCTACCTGAAGGAAAGCTGCTGCCGTTGCCCACTCCCCGCCGACCCTGGACACACCTTGGTGTGGATTTTGCCACCGATCTGCCTCCCTCTCAAGGATACACCACTATCTTAGTGGTTGTAGATCGGTTTTCCAAATCCTGCAAACTAATACCTCTCAAAGGTCTTCCCACAGCCCTTGAAACAGCTGAGGCCCTGTTCCATCACGTCTTCAGGAACTATGGTCTCCCCGAAGACATCGTGTCGGACAGAGGTCCGCAATTTATCTCCAGGGTCTGGCGGGCGTTCTTCCACCTTTTGGGTACCACCATCAGTCTGTCTTCTGGCTATCATCCGCAAACCAATGGTCAGACCGAGCGTAAAATCCAAGAGATTTCCCGGTTTTTACGCTCATACTGCCATAACCATCAAAACACCTGGAGCCAGTATCTTCCGTGGGCTGAGTATGCACAAAATTCTCTTCGTCAATCCTCTACTGGACTAACCCCTTTTCAATGTGTCCTAGGCTACCAACCATCCTTGTTTCCCTGGAATGGGGAAGCATCAGAAGTGCCCGCGGTTGATCACTGGTTCCAGGAGAGCGAGAGGGTCTGGGACTCAGCTCACGTCCATCTTCAGCGGGCAGTCCGGAGGTACACCGAGCAAGCCAACCGTCACCGGCTACCTAATCCCATATACCAACCAGGAGATAAGGTATGGCTCTCTACCCGAGACATTCGCCTCCGGCTGCCCTGCAGAAAGCTGAGTCCCCGCTACCTGGGACCATTCACCATTCACTCCCAGATCAATCCTGTCACCTACCGTCTCAACCTTCCACCACAGTACCGTATTGCATCATCCTTTCACGTCTCCCTCCTTAAACCCTACACTAACCCTGTGTCTCCTCCCTCTACAGAACCTGAACCACCCCCCCCCTCCCGACCAAACGGAAGTCATCAGCGATAACATCTACCAGGTCAAGGAAATCCTCAACTCCCGGCGGCGGGACGGTCGGCTCCAGTACCTCGTAGACTGGGAGGGCTTTGGCCCTGAGGAGAGATCTTGGATCCCTCGTGATGACATCTTAGATCCATCTCTCCTCGAAGAATTCCATCAGAGACATCCCGGTCGTCCAGCTCCACGAGGACGTGGCCGTCCCCGCCGTCGATCTAGGGTGCCAGGAGTCACCCGTGGAGGGGGGGGTACTGTAACATCCCCGGCTCGTTCTCACTCACCCAATCTAGTTTCACCATCTCACACCAGTCCCAACCAATCCCGAGAACCTTCCCCTGATTATTAATTATCTGCACCTGCTCATCATTAGCCCGACACTTTAAATACTCACCTCCTCCGTTCACTCCTCGTCCGGTATTGAAGTCTTATGGTTGTCTTCACCCAAGCTCCCTCGTCTTCTCTTCTTCCATGGATGTTCCTTCTGAGTCTTCGTAATCATCGCACTGATAAAGGGAAGTGTCTTTATTATCTTACCACATCCGAAGATCTATATTCACCTACATGCACGTTGTGCACACTGCCACCAACGGAGGTGTGAGGATTGTTAACCCAGTCTTGACTGTCGCCAGGTTTACCAGGCGAAGACGTATGAGGTGTTCCTCGGATGATCTTCCATTGCCCAGCACTGTGTGATAACCTATTGTGATTTACGTTGAATAAACTAAATGAAAAGATAACCATCTCTGACTTCTTTGTATACCAGCGTGACAACTATTTTGTTCTGTTCTATTTTATTCAGTTTGTTCTATTTTGTTCTGTTATGTTCTATTAATTTCTATTCTGTTCTATTCTATTCTGTTCTATTCTATTCATTTCTATTCTGTTCTATTTTATTCTGTTTGTTCTATTTTGTTCTGTTCTATTCTGTTCTGTTCTGTTCTATTTTATTCTGTTCTGTTCTATTAATTTCTATTCTATAATATTCTGTTATGTTCTATTTTGTTCTATTTTATTCTATTCTGTTCTATTAATTTCTATTCTATTCTGTTCTATTTTGTTCTATTTTATTCTATTCTGTTCTATTAATTTCTATTCTGTTCTGTTCTGTTCTATTTTGTTCTATTTATTCTGTTCTATTCATTTCATTTCTGTTCTGTTCTATTTATTCTATTCTATTCTGTTCTATTTTGTTCTGTTCTGTTATATTTTGTTCTGTTCTGTTCTATTCTGTAATGTTCTATGTTGTTCTGTTCTATTCTATTCTCTATTATATTCGTTTCTATTCTGTTCTATTTTGTTCTGTTCTAGTCTGTTCTGTTCTATTTTGTTCTGTTCTGTTCTCTTTTATTAATTTCTATTCTATTCTGTTCTATTCTATTTATTTCTATCCTGTTCTATTGAATTCTATTTTGTTCTGTTTTATTCATTTCTATTCTATTCTGTTCTATTCTATTCATTTCTGTTCTGTTCTGTTCTATTGTATTCTATTTTGTTCTGTTCTATTTTGTTCTGTACTGTTCTATTCATTTCTATTCTATTCTGTTCTGTTTTATTTTGTTCTAGTCTAGTCTATTCTGTTCTATTTTGTTTTATTCTATTCTGTTCTGTTGTAATGTAATGTAATGTGTATTTATATAGTGCATTTATTGTGTATGGCCATACACCCAAAGCTCTTCACAATCATGAGGGGAGTCTCTTCACACCACTACCAGTGTTCTAATGTGTTCTATTCTATTTTGTTCTGTTCTGTTCTATTTTGTTTTGTTCTGTTCTATTATGTTCTGTTCTATTTTGTTCTGTTCTATTCTATTCATTTCTATTCTGTTCTGTTCTGTTCTGTTCTATTCTGTTCTATTTTGTTCTTTTCTATTTAGTTCTGTACTATTCTATTCTTTTCTGTTCTTTTTTGTTCTTTTCTATTATATTTCTATTCATTTCTATTCTAATCTATTCTGTTCTATTCTAGTCTAGTCTGTTCTGGTCTATTCTATTAATTTCTATTCTATTATATTCATTTCTGTTCTATTCTGTTCTGTTCTTCTGTTCTATTTTGTTCTATTCATTTGGTTCTCAGATTTTTATTCTTTATAAAAACACTTTACAGTTTTACAAACCCTGTCATTGTCCTTGTCCTCATCCCAATTGAACCTACAGCTTTAATAGTTTTGTTATGCTAGATAGAAACTGCTATTTAGAAGAAAACACAACTTCAGAAATAGCAAGTTTAAGTTGCTATCATTCACATCAATTGATTAAAAACATGAAATTTTAAATAAATTTTACAAATAAATACTATTTTACAGTTGTCTCCATGTTTCTGTCAGTCCTGTCATGCGTTAAATTTAACATAAAATGAGTGCAATACACCTTTAAGGCTATGACTCAGAGGAAGTGACATTTGATGGAGAAGCTGACAGTGGTCAAGGATGCGTTCTGTCATTGAGCTGTATGATTTTATGCTTGTTTTGAATGATTTTTTGAGGAAGACAAGCTTAAAGGTCAAGCCCTGTCACATTTTTATAAGTGAACATGTACGTTTCTGGTAGAATGTACCTTATAATTAATATCTCCTTTGCAGTATTTCCCGTGTCTCATCACCAGGAGATGCCGCTGTTGTCTGAAACGGCGATTTAACCGACAGTAAACTCTTGATGCTTCCAGGTAAACGTGTCACTCATGACATCATCCTTTTGGTATGCCAATCATTCATTTATACCGCATCCTATTCAACGTGGCTACTTATTTATCCGTGTTTTATTAAGAGCATTTTGTTTGTTCATAATTATTGATTTTAAGTAACTAGAGCCGGTTGTTGCTCTAAAACCCGAAAGAGAATTGGCATTTCTGAGCATGTGTTCTCTCTGGATCATTTTGAAGATTAGCATAGTATTTTAATGCCTGCACTGTAACAAATCCTGGTTGCCTTACATTTTTAAGCTGAATCAAATTAACCTTATGAGACCATTGAATTTAGCCTATATTATGTTAAACTGACTTAAAACAGCTTGCATAACTTATAAAAGTAAGTTAGAACATGATTAGCTTAGTTGAATAAGTTACAATGAACTAAAAGCATATGCTGGCATGACTAATTGATCATAGAATTTTTTACAGTGTATAAAAGGTGTGTATGGAGGACGAAACCTGCAAAAACAATAAATAAATACGCAAACATATAAATAAATGAGTAAATAATACATAAATTTCTGCATGAATAAAACATTTAAAAAATAAATATGCAAATAAATAAATAAATGTATAAAAAATACACAAATTCCTGCATAAATAAATATATAAATAATTAATAGTGCAGGCAGGTAAATAATTAAATAAATTACACGACTGTTGGGGGAATAAGAAAATGCTAACATTAATTTATGTTGGGGGGGGGGGGGGCTTTTATTATTTATTTTTTTTTAGCATTTTAGCAGTTTAGCATTTTCTTATTCCCCAACATTTGTGTGATTTATTTAATTATTTACCTGCCTGCAATATTATTTATTTATTTATGCAGGAATTTGTGGAGTTTTTTTTATATACATTTATATATTTATTTGCATATTTATTTATTTGCATATTTATGCTGGAATTTGTGAATTTTTATATACATTTATTTATTTGCATATTTAATTATTTTTTTATTTTATTTATGCAGGATTTTATGAAAATATTCACTCATTTATTTATATATTTGCGTATAATTTTTATTTATTTTTATTGTTTTTGCAAGTGTCCTCCATAGGTGTGTTAACTTAAAGTTTACTGTTACGTTACGTAGCGTTAAAGATTTGTTCCACAATATAAATATGGATGTCTTTGGGAGGGCATCCGCCGCATAAAACATATGTGACACCTGATTAAGAAAAGAAGGGAGAAAAGTGCTCAGTTTATTAAATAATGTCCACAGCCTCCACAAGAAGGTATAAAGACTTGCTTTTGGAATCAGACGACCGCATCCCTTAGTCTGCGGTCGTCTTTACGCAGAAACTTTCGTTTGTTGTTATTTACCATGAAAAAAGTTTTAAATTAGAATATGCTAATTCTAGATGTCCTCATTGGTCTATGGCTGAAGCTTCCCTGGTAATGGGCGGGGCTTTGACTGGAGCGAGTGCGTGTGTGGTGTGAAGCGGTTGTGTTTGGACAACTGGATATTTCTCTGAACTGAGAGGTGCTGTGTGTGTCTAGTGGAGCCTTATTTTCACAGTACCGCTAATATGGAGCCCAGACAACAGGGTAAGCTCTCTACCTGATCACTTTCATGTCTTATTTTTCTGTGAAAATGCTGGAAATGCGTTTGAGTAGCCTACTTTGCATATATTGTAGGCTACATATCGTTTCACTTTCCGACAACTCGAGTAGATCTAAATTAAAGAGGCACGTTACGTTATGCTAGTTTTATTTTTTGCATACATGGAACTTAAAAGATAGATTACAGATATCAGGAATGCTTAAAGACTTGCATGGCGTACAAACAACAGGCTTTTCACTAGTTATATGAACATTCAGACTTCTAACGAGGTGCATGAGTTTGTCATGAGTTGAAGTCAAACATCAGGGATCTGTTGCCAACACACTTAAACAAATGAGAGAATTAGATTAAGCTCCTCCCTGTCTCTCAAGTTCCTTTTAGGTGGACAATCACGTGACCTTCCCATTTTATTTTCCACGTGATTGTCCTAAGCTAAATAATTGAAATCTTGTGACCAGATATGGTCCAGTGGTAGTACCAGTGGATGGGCTTTAAGCAAACAAAACTGTATGAGTACAGTGGGCATCCTGTTGGCACTGGGTGCTCCACCAATCTAACACCTCTAATTACCCGGTAATGAAGTCATAAAAATGTCATCAGCCAATGTAAGTGTAAAATGACACACTCTAGTTCCTTTTTGTAGTGAAGCCAAAAGGGTTTGTCAGTGTTTGTGATCTGGGCAGGGAGCATCTCCTCTACCAACAAGACCACCGATAACCAGTGATTATTTTACCTTTCATCCTCAGTGAACAAACATATTTAGTATTGCACATTAAACATACAGAAGTGAACAGTGAAGTTATAGTACAGTATGACGACATGGCATAAACTTACAATTTAAATTGATTTGAGCCATTTTTATGTTGAAGTGTAGTAAATATTTGCTTTCACAGCAGGATAAAAATAAGTAATTGTGACTGTTTATCTCATAATTCTGCATTGTTCCCCGTCAGAATTGTGATATTATTTGTGACAGCTAGGAAATATAAACTCAACTGTAAAGAAAAGAAACTCAGAACTGCAAGATAAATCGTAACAAGCTTCCATGTACAGTAGTATGACCGTACATTAATCTTTTAACTACTTTCATTTCTTTACTCCTAATGTGCTAGTTAACACACTCAATGCATTTTTTCACATCCCATAATTTCTAAAATATCAACCTTTGCTAAATGGTTGATATGTTGGTTTATGAATAAAGTATTGTAATTATTACACTATAAAAATATGAAAAATATGAAGTGTAAGACCAATTTATGTATTTAGTTTTGAATAATAAATCATCTTCAGTTTTTAAAGTTGTCATAAAATATTTCAGATTCTCATTTAACATGTTTTCTTGTTTGCTTGTTTGTTTGTTTTACAGTAAAACCAAAATTAAGTGTAGTCTTGCAACAGGATTATGTTTGTTTTATTTTATTTTTTGAATTTTTGTAAACCAACAATGCTGTGTAGTGTAAGCCATTATTTTAAACAGACATTCTTTAAATGACTTTAACAGTCATTATTTAAAACAGTCAAAACATGGAGGCAGTTAAAGGGTTAAAATCAAATTAAATAGCAATTTTTTGGTTTAGTGTAGTATTGTTAGAACTTGCGCTCAAATGCAGTCCTGCAGTCAGCCATTGTTGTTTTGGTTGTCACATGATAGCATGTACCTAGATTTAACACATAATACAAAGGAAAATAACATCACAATTTTCACAAATTCATGTTTTTGTAATTTACACAGAGACAATAATAGTATTTTGCACTTTGATTTTTGAAACTTTGCCTTAAAAGGAACTCGAAACTTGTGTAAATAAAAAGCAAAAGATTGTTACTAGTTAAACTTTTTAAATAAAACAAAATACCAGCCATGTACCCTTTAAAAATTATGTACAGTCAACAAAGAAGTACATCAACCTGCCAACAGCATGGTATGTACACTCAAAAATTATGTTTGCTCTTTGTTCAAAATATTTTTAATGAGCTGAAACAACACAATTCTTGAGGGTTTTGGAGGGATAACTCAATTGTTTTATGTTCATTCCACCTAAATTTGTAAAAACTAATAAGTTAACTTAGGGCGTGCTCGCACTAGGTACAGTTGCCTTAAACCGTGCCGAAGCATGCTTATCCCCCCCTTCCCTCTCCCCTGACGGCCTGCACTCACACTGCATTTTGCCTTCCGAACCAGAGCACGCTTACATCATCGCTGATGCCACTGTTCAGTTAAACAGAAGAGAAGCGCTCTCGCTCAACATAGTGGACATTGCTTTAGTTAAATCTTTTTGTATTGTTTTTAGTCATTTAGGATGCGATGACACACAGTCATATATTTTGTGGAACAGATCCACCACTTTTGACACTCATAAATTATCATAAAAGTCCGCGTGCTGCATGTATTAGGAGTTTTGCTGAAGGTGCAGCAAGGGGTTGGCGTCTTTAATAAACTATAATAAGTCACGTTTACTGAAAAGTAAGAATGATTAATAAATTCATATGAAACGGTTCCTTAAAAGTGACTTCACGTCTTCAGTTTCGGGCTCAGGCGCGCTTTGCACTCACATTACAAGTGTACTGCGCCGAAGCCCAACCGAACCGCGCTCTGGCACACCTCTTCCAACCGGGCCTGGGTCTGGAGCACTCACACTTTTCAAATGAACCGGGAAAACCGTCCAGGCACGGTTTGGATAGCGTAGTGTGAGTGCATGCTTAATTACTTCCTTCATGTTGCCCCAACACAAATCGATTGTATGGAACCCAGCAATTTTTACAGTGTGGTATACAGTTTTAAAATAATTAATACATTTATTTAAGCTAATATATACATATACATATACATGCATGTCTGTAAACATTGTGTCTTAACCTACCTTAATACTTTGTGTTTGTTTTTCCAACCATGCTTCCCAGAGCTGTACTCTAGCGTACTGACTCCTGAAGCAGTAGACTGGGGTAAGAGCTTTCTGTCTAACGTAGCTGAAGTGAATGTGACAAATCCAACCTCTGTAGACTACTGCAGGTCACTCATTTCCATGTCTGATCTGATGGGTGCTGAGCTGTGTGTAGCTCTTTCACATAGGTGCTTAGATGGAAGTAGACAGCCATGTCAAAGACTTTAGCACACTTAAAACTTGTAGACACTGATAAAACTTGTAATTGTGACTAGGCTATCAAATGTTCTGCGATTAACTGCTAAAGCTTTTATCACGATATATGGTATTATCACAATTAGGGCCGGGTGATTTTCGCCTAAAATCAAAATCTTGATTAATTGAACATTTTAACTCGATTACGATTAATGAACGATTATTGTATTTATTTATTCATTTTATTTTTTTTTGCCTTCAAACTTCACTGACAAGTTTTGTGCAGTAAATATGCTCACATATTATAAGTGAGAGATTTCTGAATGAAGGGAGCATTACCTGACTTAAAAATAATTGATGGAAACACTCTCTATGATTATTTATTGAACATCAACACTGAACAGCTGAAATTAAAACACACATTACCTAAAATGAACTTTTCTAATCAAAAAAGTGAAAATAAATAACTTGCGCTTTTGGAAACAAAATAAATTATTTTCAATGTTTTTCACATTAAAAGTACAAAATGAGTAAATAAGTATCTCATCGTCTTACTTGACCAGAGATCAGATGTGGCTGCAAAGTTGACGCAGTAGTATAAGCCATCTTCATCCTTGGCAGATTTATACTTCTGCGTTGAGTGATCTTCATGACTCACAGTGCATGCCTTGTGCATAGTCGTGCATGTATACGTTCTTTATGCAGTTTGTGTTGCCCTGCAATACCACTTGTGAAACGCTAGATGGCAGCAGGTTTTTATGTTCCTCTGTGCCAAGTTTTGTCACAGGGGTTTTGCTTTTTCTGAACGCTAACTGAATGCACAAGAAGTGAAATCTAGCTCATTTATAGGCGATAACGTGCAAAAACTTTAGTCATAAGGTAAACACAAAACAAAGGTCTCAATATGGAGCTCCCCCTGGGGCTCGACACTTGTAAACACTTGCTCCATCTGGCTCGCTGCTCTCCCATGGCTCTTAGCACCGCTCATGCTCGTAACTGCTACCAAGCCAACCAAGTTCATACCTGCCAACACTCCCGTTTTTCCCGGGAGTCTCCCGTATTTTAGACCCGTCTCCCGTATTGTTCTGTCTCCCGGTAAACTCCCGGAATTCCCACGCCCCTCAGCATTTTGGTACAGTCCGGGCTGAAACTTGGTGCTTGTGCTCTTCCGGTCGCGCGCTACAGTTCGCGCGCCCCCATCTCCCCAAACCTCTCACTCCTCCCGCTCCCCGCTCTTCAGTTTGTGCCAGTGTTGCCAACTTAGCGACAAATTTTCAAAAAAGCGACTAGCGACAAATCTAGCGACTTTTTTGTGTGTTACTGGCAATTTTTATAGACTGTCGTTCGTCCATTACTGTACCGTCCCTACTTTCTCAACGAGCCTCCGCTGCAGCCTGAGAGCAGAGCACCTCTCTGTGTACCGACGGCAAATGATTTAGAACAGGTGGCAGTTTGAAGGTATTTCCCTTGTACAGTCAACCCGATCTGCCTCTCCTTTATTTTAACAATTTAATTTGACCGTTTATTCTTGTTCACAATCAGAGATGTTTTAAGCGAGAGTTTCAGAACTTGTCTGAGTATATTACGTCTGAGAGATTACTGCAAATTCACTACTCCTCTATAATGATATACTGTATTCAAACAGCAATACATTTAGTTCAATTGACAAGCTTACATAAAGCGTAGTGCGAATATAAAATACCCCATTTATTTACCATAGGCTGTTAAACAAACAGAAATGTTAGAACGCGATGACGTCAGTAATATGCAAATTAGCGTATGACGTAATTCCCCCCCCACCCCCTGGGGGGGGCTCCCGGAATTTACGAATCAAATGTTGGCAGGTATGACCAAGTTTGCAAGTCAAAGTTTGCGACAAAGTTAAATTAAATGCGGGTATGCAACTGCACGAAGGCTGTGCTGGACCATATGTGTGCGCTCGATGCAGAAGTATAAATCAGCCTTAACAGAGCGGGGTCATGTGACTACATACGTGGCAAAGAAAGTAATTAGAAAAAAATCAACCTCAAAGTTAGATCGATTATAGTTTCTGAATGTCGATTTCGATTACTTTTCGATTAATTGCCCAGCCCTAATCACGATATTGACCTAAATTGAAAAAAAGTTACGTATTACAAAAAATATACCATAATATACTAATATTGCTTTGCTCTATACACATGTTCAAAGTAAACAAATGCTTCAACAAAATTAAACTGCTAAATGATTATAAAATACAATAGGTAACACTCACGGGCGGACTTTGTGGTTTGGGGACCCTAAGCAATTCCAGGTATGGGGCCCTAGCATTAAAACTCAAAACATTCTCTTTCTCTATTGATAAGTATATTTTTTCCTCTGCAGATTCAGTTTTTTTGTAAATAAACTACATGTTAAAATATATTTTATAAATATATAGAAGCTTTATCTTCTTAATGTAAAATTAAATACAATGAGTTCACAAATAAAAAAAAACAAGTTCATAAACTAACTATATGTACAGTTAATTAGATATTTGTGAATAGACTTTAATATTTGCTTGTGCAGTAAAGAAGGAACGTTCCACTATTCATTGGGGTCCCCGGTTTTGAAAAGAAGTAATAGCATTCATTCATTCATTCATTTTATTTTCGGCTTAGTCTCTTTATTAATCTGTGGTCGCCACAGTGGAATGAACCGCCACGGTCCAAAGACATGCGCTATAGATGAATTGGGTAAGATAAAATTGTCCCTAGTGTATGTGTTTGAGTGAGTGTGTATGTATGTTTCCCAGTGATGGGTTGCAGCTCAAAGTGCATCCGCTGGGTAAAACATGTGCTGGATGAGTTGGCGGTTTATTCTGCTGTGGCGACCCCAGATTAATAAGGGACCAAGCCGAAAAGAAAATGAATGAATGAAAGTTGGCAGTTCATTCCGCTGTGGCGACCCCAGATTAATAAGGGGCTAAGCCGAAAAGAAAATGAATGAATGAAAGTTGGCAGTTCATTCCGCTGTGGCGACCCCAGATTAATAAGGGGCTAAGCCGAAAAGAAAATGAATGAATGAAAGTTGGCAGTTCATTCCGCTGTGGCAACCCCAGATTAATAAGGGACCAAGCCGAAAAGAAAATGAATGAAAGTTGGCAGTTCATTCCGCTGTGGCAACCCCAGATTAATGTTAAAGTTAACAAACAATTTCCAAGGTAAAAAGAACTAGAAAAAAGTAATAGATCTATTTTCAGTCATCAGACACCCACATGAAAATATACAGTACTATGGTAATTTATAGTAAATACTATAGTGCTTTTTTAACCCCACTGACACCTCCAATAGAGATAAACAGCTAAAATGTGGTTAGAAATGGTTATTTTGTATGGGTGATATATTGCATCACCAAAAATTATTGAGGACATGTCCACGTGTTGTGCGATAAGTCAATATATTGATTATATTGGTTAAGTCTCTTAGCATGTGGAGCATTTATAAACACCACCATATTCTTAAAAAGCACTTTAATAGTTTAAACAATCATTGACTGTATTTTGAAGTGCCTATAATATCAATATTATGCATGTTCTATATCACAATAGATTATATGATTGACAGGTGTTTTGTGTGCTTCAAATGCATGCTATGTTGAGGTTTTTTTTAAATGAAACTGTATGGGTTTGCTGTGTGTTTTATGCAAATTTAGTATTTGAATGATATTGATATTTTAAATGGTATCTTAATTCAGTTCTTCGCTGTTGAATGCAGCCTTTGCATGTTTTTACTAGATCAGAGTGGCATTTGTAATGTGTTTGGGCTTGATGTATTGGCTCATGAAATGGTTCATAATGTTCTTCTTGCTTTCAATTTGCTAAACCACAGAGGACAGAGAAACCTTCCAAGCAGGTAGGTTTCAGAAACTCTCCTTTATGTATCTGTAGTGTATCTGAGATTGAAAAACAGTTCATTACACACTTAGCATGGACACCATCTGAACACTGTCTCTGTGCAGCAGTCAGACGGAATTAAATCCAGTCAGATAATCACTAAGGAGAAAGTAATCCCTCAGATTACTCCGGCAAGGCCAGAAATTACGCAATGCTTCATTGAAACGCTGCCCTTAAATTATGTTGCTTTATTTCAGACTCTGAATAGATGGTTAGCTACCTATCAAAGTTTAGGGGTCATTTACGTGACACTATTTATGCATTTTGGCCATTCATTTACATTACAACTGCCTCTTGGGGACCTAAAAATTTATGTTTTTTTTTTTTAAATGATACCATTGTCATTTCAACATAAACAACAAAAATGGATTTTGTCAAATCGGTGATGTCATGTGCATACATATTACAAGTACATGTATAGTCAAGTAAAAGTAGTTAACATTAAAAATATCAATGCAGAAACAACCATTTGCACACAAACCTCTTTAAAATATGACGTTGCTAACTACTGGACTGCCATGTAATACATTTTTTTAATAAGTGCAAATAGGAATTGGTTTGGCAGTATTGTTGTATGTATGCAAAACACAAGCAAAGTAACTTTTCAGGGTCATGTTAACCTTTAGTTATTGAGTGTGTGCGTGTGTATGCATGTGAGAAGATAAAGAATGCATATGTATAAAGAACATATGAAGAGTTCAGATGCAAAACCTCCTAAATCCATCAGACCTCTTTTCTTGTAATCGAGCATTTTTTCTATCAGGCTCCTCTGATTAGGTTTAGAAGTTTCATTTTATATGTAATAATAAGGTTATTAGCTAGTAAATAAAATACCTTTTTTTCAAAATTGTCACTTTAGAAAATTCTTTGTTTTTTTAACAAGGTAGATTTTCTTTTGCGTCAAAACCAGCTAAATCCACTTCTGCTTTTTATGCAAAACCCTCTAAATCCACCTATTGGAGCAAGACCTTGTATTTAGTTGAAAATCACAAAAGATGCGATTAGAAATTATTTTACCAAACGTAAAACACATTACACAAACCACCTAAAATTAAAAATACATAAAACTGTCAAGTAAGTGGCGGTTCATTCCGCTGTGATAAACCAGGGAAAAAGCAGAAGGAAAATGAATGAATGAAATCTGTCAAGTAAGTGCATTAATCAATAACATTAAAACTGACATAAATTAAATCTTAACAAACTGTCATTTCTGATATTTGGGATTTAGATTTAATGTACAGTAAGTAGAGCAATGTAAACATTGCAAACATTGTAAACTAGGCTTGGCAGATTCAAATAATGTAGTGTAAAACATTATGAAACATCTATATTTGTGCATTGTCCGTTAATATAAAAAGCTTATCAGACGTATAGGTATTATGAAGTAATACAAATAATGTATAGTTTTATACATTATATTTATCTTTTAAAAATAGCTTACATTAGCAAATAAAACACAAGGTGGGCCTACTGGGCAAAAAGGGGATGCCTCTCAGACAATTTTAGAAGCTGTCATTCATTCATTCTCACCATACTTAAGGTCTTGGTCTCTTGTTTATCCTCATAGCATCCACGTGGGATAAAAGAACGCCATCTTAACTCTGTCTTTCGTGAAACACAGTTGCCGTTTAATGTATAGGCAATCGGACTCATTCAAAGTAGCGTCGCTGCACAACAAAACATTATGAATGCATGCTACACTTCCGACTGTACAATGTGTTTTCTTTTTCTTATAATGTACAGAGTTTTGAGATAAGGGACGTTTTCATTTGCCATTCACTGACAGTTGGACAGGCTCATCCAGTTCATCAAACTCCGTCTTTTAAAATCAAAAGCGGAATATGTCTCCTCATAAAGCCGGTGTATCAGCGCGCTGCTACATTGAAAGCATATGATTCGATTCACGCCTTCTGATTGGTTCTCGGGATATAGCGGCTTTTGCTGTCAAAGGCAAGTGGCGTTTAGCAGCTTTTGCCAACAAACTGTTATTTCTGAATGCGCTGATGCTGTGATTTGGATGATTAGAAGCAAATCTATTTGTTGATGGTGTACTACGTGCCTAAAGCATTCACTCAATGTTATTATCTCATTTTTGGTGGAAGTGGCTGAGAATTAATGTTATTGAGTCTTACCTCCCTGATTCATGATCTCTCCTTTCTGCTTTATAGCCATATAGTCAAAATAAGATCATCATCTTATTATAACTTTAGTTTTGTTGACTTGCAAAGCTCGCTGCGTGCCAACACCTCTGCATAAAAGTTACTCCGGTTTCACAGTACATAAGCAGCATGTATTTTATCGGCGTGCATGTAGGCTACACCGGGAAAAGAGCAGCGCGTAAGATGCGCGGGAATGGTTTTCTGCATGCATGCATGTGTGAGTTTGCTTTAACCACAGTTGTTTCGGTTGCACATAGACAATAACAAACTTGCACATGCAAAATACGCCAAATGTGAATGACCTCTAACGTCTTTATTCTGGGATTACTACTTTACATTAATACACTTGCATAAAGTAAATCGTAACTCAAAGCTTTTACTGGGGCTCGTTTTTTTTTTTTTTTTTCGCTCCGTCTCCCTGTGCCACCTAGATGCCGCCCTGGGCATCGACCATACTGCATATGACTAAATACGCCACTTGTTGCACTTCTTTAAATGTTTACTGTGTTAACCAATATTGAAGGTGATTTTTAATAACCCAACAGCGTTGATTTAATTGTTTTCTGAATCCTGTCATAATTTTATCAACAACATTTTTAACAGGGCTTTAAATAATTTAAATTATGTATGTATATATATATATATATATATATATATATATATGTATATATATATATATATATATATATATATATATATATATATATATATATATATATATATGTATATATATGTATATATATATATATATATATATATATATATATATATATATATATATATAATTATAATTATTTTTTTTAATTGAATGTTATTTAATTGTCACTATGACGCACGCAAGCCCCACCTCTTGCTTAAGCCACGCCCCTGATTAATTGAGTACTCATTTGTCAAACCTGTGGATTAATCGAAATGAAGAATGGTCAGAAATGCCAATCCTTAAACCCAACTTTATCAAATGAAATGAGTGTAGTTAACTCAAAATTGACTGAAAGTTAATTCTACTCATTTGAACAGAGTTTTGAACTCAGGGATGAAGGTAATGAGTTAATCAAATACCTCATTACCTCAATTTAAATGGAGCAAGTTCACAGTAATATAGATTAGTTTTTTTAACTCAAATAGTTTGTAGCAATCGGTTTCCTCAAACGGTTTGAGTTGCCTTAACTTATTGGGTTTTACAGCACTCAGTTGGTTTGAGTTCTCTTCATTGATTGGGTTTTACTGTGCTCAAATTGCTTTATTTAAAATGGATTTAAAATTTAAAATTTAAAATTTTAAATGGATTAAGTTCACAGTATTAATTAGGATTAGTTTTTGAACTTAAATGGTTTGTTGCAATTAGTTTCCTCAAATGGTTTGAGTTGCCTTAACTTTTTGGGTTTTACAGTGTAGAGACAGACACGGATGTAGCTGAAATACAGCTCATTAGTCAAAAATACCAAGTAAGTTTATTTCATGTATTTGTGGTGGAGTTTATTCAAGC
This sequence comes from Danio kyathit, assembly GCA_903798195.1. NCBI lineage: Eukaryota > Metazoa > Chordata > Actinopteri > Cypriniformes > Danionidae > Danio > Danio kyathit. The sequence goes on along the minus strand of LR812538.1, from coordinate 45,328,587 downwards.
CTTTCTGAAATGATGAGTCTCACACAAATGCTGTTGGCAGTAGACACACACACACATATTATCATTTACTGACAGCATGCGGCCGTGGTGATTATAGCGGTTAAGAATTAGATATCGATTTTACTCTCTTTACTACAAACATGCTCCGTTTTAAAAACGTTTTAAACTTCTAAAACTTCAAGAGACTTATAAAAATTATTGTGCAGCCCTAATATGAATGCTTGGATGTTTGAATGCTTTTGTATTTCAGTGGGTGATTATGAAATGTGTTTTGTTTATATGATAAGAATAAGAATGGCGTCCTCCTCCTCTTCACATTGCAGTCTTTCTCTAAGGACAGTGAAGTGATTCTTTGTGAGTGTGTTGCATCGTCGGGAAGGAAAATGAGGACATTGAGAGGGCTGGATGGAATAGTAAAGCATAGTCCAGTGAGCTTGAAGAAGCTGAACTGTCTCGCACACTGCCCTAAAGGGACACTTAGTTACTCAGATGACACACTGAACACCAGGACACGACTCTCCCAGACAGATCAACTCTGATTGGCTCATTCATAACAAAATTAAGCAGACCCAGAAAGAAAATATTTGAAGAATGATCCAAGGTCAAGCAATGGGACTTCTCTTTGATCATTTGATTTTCCTGTTACTCCATTTTAGTGATTGGAATAAAAGGTATTTCATTGTGAAATCAAACTCATTGCAAATCAGTTCTTTTGACTGAATCGTTTTAAAAACCCAACTTAAAATATTGATTCCTTCTATAAAGCTGTCATACCCTGTAAAAAAATGCAGGGCTCCACACAGTCTCTTCACGTTGTCCCAACACAAATCAATTAAGTTAACTTAATTGTTTTTACAAATTTAAGTAGATTCAACATAAAACAATTAAGTTGTCCTCAGAAAAAACCCTCAGAAATTGTTTTGATTTAACTCATATTTAATAAGTAGTTTGAACAAGCAGGAAAAGCATTTTTTGGGTGTAGGTCTCATTTAGTATGAAACATACATTTTAGATTTTTATACATTTTAGAGTTTAGTTTTAAAATGCATAACTTTTGCTACATGGAGACTATTGAATCTAGGGTTGGGTCGATAGATGATGCCATTGTCCATCGCCGATGGCCGATAGACATCACATTGCTGAGCCGGCATCAAGATCCTCCGCCCCGTCGCAGCAGCAACGCGCTCGCGAAAAATGCTTACTTAGGCCCCGTATACACTAATACGTTTTAGTTTTAAAATGTCATTTTAGAACGAAAATGATCCACGTCAACACTGGTGTTTCATCTAGCATATCTGAAAAGATCTTCGTCCACACTATACCGCTGAAAACGCACATAACGTGACCACACACACACACTCTGTCATGCGCTGCAGCATATGCGCACGTCTGAGCTCCAGGCAGTCAGCGGGTGCTTTGAGCACAAAACCCCAGAGAGCAGTGCACGTCGGACAGTTTATCAAGGATGTACCGCTGGATCGAGTCTCACTATAGTTGTTAAACATGATATTTAATTAATCATGTCTCTATCTAATGACTCTTCGGTCTTTTGAATCTATCAGGTAACGTGTCACAGCATCAGTACACTGCTTCAATCTTTCGCTTTCATGCTTGTACTTAGTAATTTTACCGAAAACCTCAGATGTTGGTTGGTTGGCTTCTGTTGGTTGTGCACCTTTTTTACCAATCAAGTTTGTCGACGCCATTATAACGACACGGATAACTCGGCCTATTCATGACATGAGTCCAGCGGAAAAAGTGATTGACAGATGGAAATTTGTGTGTAACTCAAACTTTATTTATTTAAGATTTGGTTATGGGTAAAGCAAAGACCACGCGGGTCAGGTACTGTAGTTGAAATGGTAGGCTACAAATAATTAATTTGTTATGAATTAATTAATTATTCATAAATAATTAATTCACCGCCGCCTATGACGACGATGCCATCGTCCATCACGGTGTTTCACATTAGACATCGTACGATGCCAAATTGGTCAACATCGCCCAACTTTAATTGAAACCATTATAGAGACCATTTTCATTTGGAAATGCAAACAGAGACATCTGCAGACATTCACTCCCTGATTGAGTATTTTGGGTCATTGCATATCCTTCCCTTATTCATCAAGTCCCTATGACAGGATCATACCACTACTAGAAGATGACAGACCAGTCCTGATGACCTGTAAACAACAACATGGAAACAGAAATGGCAGCTATGCTTGCATTGTAGCAGCCACTGTGCAGTTAAACTCTGCATTTTTAAATACAGCAGTTGCCTACATTTGAAAGAGGCAAGCTACTGTTAGAGAAGTCATCAAATGCTCACATTTCAAGCAGCGCAAACCTTGTTTAGAACACTGGTTTTGAGTAAGACCTGGAGGATTCAGTGCCTGGTGGGACATGTTTGGGAATGAAGTAGTTGCTCCTCAGGCAACTGAACTTTTGTTGTTGAATTGCGTTGTTGACTAGTAACCAAATGTCGAGTAAAGAACATACAGTACTTCCTGCTTATACTTACTGTATACTGTATTGTCACGTGATATTTTCAGAGCATAGTGTGGATGGAGATATTTTCTGAAATGCTTGATGAAACACCATTGTGGATTTTTGTTGTAAAGCACAGTTAGTGTAAACTAGGCGTTAGGTTAACCAGCTCCAGGTTCCCAGCTGCAGTTATGGTCTACGTTCAGGGTCAATCTTAGCTGCAAAATAGCTATCGTAAGCAGTTAACCTAATAAGGACATTTTAGAAACCATGTGAAAGCAGTTGTTTTTTCCAATGCGTCTCACCAAAAATTGTACAATTTTGCTTTCTATGATCTCATTTGTACATTTACGATTTGCCCATCCCCCAATGCCGATTGTGTTTAGAGGTGGGTTTTTGGGGGCATGCCACCTTTTAAAAACCATACGTTTTCATACAAATTAAATTATAAATTGGATCGAATTAGCCACTTTTCTGATTTTTTTTTTTAGCATCCAGGATCCTAAGTTTGTGTTTAACATTATATTTTTCCCTTGATATACAGCAAACCTTACTATTTTGCAAATGGTCTCGGCTTAAATCCTTACCGACTCTGCACTTCATCTTGGTGGTATTGAATGAACAAATTCAATATTGCATAGATCTAATTTTTTCCAGTAATAAATCTTCAACAAAGTGTCTGTAGACACCGTAGAAAGGTAATGGAATAGAAAGGGTATTATTTTACATATTTAACATGAAAATGATCCTCTGTACTTCCTCTTATTCGAGGCGCAAGCCCTTAAATAGATTTAGGGAAACTGATTCACGGGATAATTGGGAGGTTGATGCGAGGCATCAGGGAAGTTGCTAGGCAACCTGAACAATGAGGCTGTGGAATGGTGAGATAATTACTTTTATAAAGTAACCTTTCTTCTGAATTGAGCTTGAAGATCTAACCCTTAGATTTGATATACTGAGGAATCTATTGTATACTGTATCTCTTCCTGTTTCATCTTACAGACAGAGAGGTAGAATATAATGTACATACAATATTGTCTGAGATAGTGTACTTGTGTACAGTATACTGTTGAGAAATGTTGGTATATGTTACTTAAGATTTTATTATCAGTGTTTTTCCTCTGAAAAGATCATTTTTAGCCATTTTCTCCTGGCACTGTCATTTTAATTGTTCATATTTCAAATGTCAGCTACACAGGACGTCATACACTATGCTGGACACTTTTTCCCCATTTAATGTGACATTTTAATATCCAGACTAAATTGCAACAGGCAAACCAGAGTTTCAGAGTGATTTAGTAGAACATGCCAAATGAAATATTTATATTAACATGCTAGGTTTAGACTACACAATATTAGTCTGATTTTGCAGCAGTCTGTTCAATGTAAATTGGTTAGAATATGACAATAAGGGTCACGTAACAACAATTTGTTGTTTCGTCCCATAGGGTGTGGCATATGAAGCAACATTTCACGTGGTCCCGACTGAAAGTAGCTTATTTTATTTTCTCCTGGTTCTCATCGTCTGTGACTTTGACCAATAGGAGCACGGAAGAACTTCCATAGCTTTCAAACATGGCTGTTATAAGCAAAAGAAAGACAGGGCTTACAAAACTGCTAGCCCCACGTGCCGGGGCTATTATGTTTTCCGGTTGGTCTACCAAAAATGTATCCACCCATGCCGATATTGATATCCATATCTTAATGGGAGAAAAAATATAGCGTATTTCAGTGCTTTTGCTTTCTCTCACAAATTGAGTAATTATGTAGCATGTAATTTTCAGGCATTGAATACCCACTATCAATATGTGTTTAAATTTGCATTTGTCCAGTCTGGTGTTGTCAAAAGAACTGGTACTTTGGTGCTAAGTTGATTTAAAATAATAATAATAAAACAATGAAAGTAGGCCTACAAGGTTTTCATATACATTTTTTCAGGACAATTACAGAATGAATGAAATAAATAAATAAAAATATATGTATAAAATAAAATAAATAAATAAATGGATAAACAAAAGAAATAAAATAAATAGAAATAATGAAATAAAATGTGGTTATTTATAAAAATATATGTAGTCTAAAATAAATGCCATTATATATTTTTTCATTTAGTAAATGCATGTTGTTGTTGTTTTTTTTTAGTAAATAAGGTCTTTTCTGGGCCACTTAAATTTATTTCGAGCTACCAAAAACTGAATAGTGCTGAAGGCTACCAGGGATTTTGAAATTTTGTGAGCTGTGAAAGACAGTGGTATTGATGCTGCTAGATGGAATAATGGAATGAGGAAAAGGTTTCCGACACACATTATTTCTGCCACCATATTAGTATCAGCTGATAAATTGTTATTTTTTAAAGTCGTTGTTATCTGCCCGATTAGGAAATAAACCATCAGCTAGTAAATTAAGGATTTCTGCTGTTTGATTTACTTCAGATATGTGCTATTGGCAATGAGGTTTCTTTGATTCCTGCTTTCCACATGACAAGACATGTTGCACACCACAGACGTGTGCTTTAGAACAGTTTTTGCTTGGGGATAGGTGAGAAGAGTTTGTTTATATTGAAAAAAAGAGGACAGAATTTTTAGATCGTGATGTTTCCTTGCATTTTACTCAGCTTTCTTTTATGTTGTTGTCAAAAATCAGTTGTTCGTATTTTTACTTTTATTTATTTTTTTTTTTTTACAATTTTTTTTTTGTAATCAGTCTCACAAAAAGAATGCATAGGGAAATTTGTATTTGTCAGCCTATGCATTGATTATTGGTTTAAAGCTAAATATAAAGAATTATCTTGTACACTGTAAAAAAATCTGTTAATTATAGAGCTGCACGATATTGGAAAGACTGACATTGCGATGGTTAGTTTTTCTGTGATATACATTGCAATATGAATATAGTTTCACAAGATGACTATTTAAAATTAATTCCTAATTTTTGTTGATTGGAATGATTTGTAGGGGAGTGCATCTGCATAAAATTATATAAAATGAAATAAAGCACAGATCAAAACAACATAAAAATAAAATAAACAACACTTTATGCTTTTCGGTGGAGTCGAACAGTATTGAAGTATAGAAATTCAATATGCATAATAACACTTCATATAGTCTTTATTGTATTCAATAATTAAACACATTTAATCTTAAAAGTGCCAAAATTATACAGTTAAAGCGGCAAACTTTATAATTTCTTGTGCCCAAATGGTTTAAATTCATTTGAAATCTTACAGTCACAGGTCTTAAAAACCACATCCAAATCAAAGTCTTTCATATTATTCGATTAGAGTTAAGCTTTGTATGTTTTGAACTGTGTTTTCTGGTTAACCTACAGTCCCAACTTGACATTGCAGATCTTGCGGCAAATTCGCACATTGCAATGTCAATTCTGAAACGATATATTGTGCAGCCCTGGTTAATTAACAGGTTCTGTATTTCGTGGGGTTAAAATTATGGGAGTTTAATCTCTGCTCTGTCGACTTTTGATGTTGAAAATTCAACTCTACAGATTAACAAATTGACTTTCATTGGCATTTTAGTAGTTTGAGACAAGATATTGTATAAGAAATATTATAGCGAGAATTAAGTCTGTAAAATGCCAAAGTTTTATAAAAACAAAAAAAAGCAGATAAAGTACACTCTCAGAAATAAAGGTACAGGAGCTGTCTCTGGGGCAGTACCTTTTCAAAAGGTACATATTTGTACCTGAAAGGTCCATAATGGTACCTGAAAGGTACTTTTTAGGTACATTGGGTACTAATAAGCACCTTTGGGGTACTATTTTGGACTCTTTGGGTACAAATATTTATCTTTTGAAAAGGTACTGTCCCAGTGACAGCTCCTGTACCTTTATTTCTGAGAGTGTACTGGCAGTTTGTTACCAGGTTTTTGTACCATCATTTACAACACAAATACAGACAATTTATCACGTCAAGCTGTTAAAAACGTCAAAAATCAAGATCCCATAATGCAATTTAAAAGCATAAATAAGTTTAAAAAATCAGCAAATACAAATATTGTTTACAGTGTACCAGTATTGGTCAAAAGATTCATATGTACGTATGATTATCATAATAGATAAAAAAATATTATTGTGTAGATAACAGCATATGTTCCATTAGCAACAAATACAGTTGAAGCAGATAACATGCACAATCTTAATCCAGTGAGTTACTACATTGAACTACGTTGATTTAGTTTTAAATGGGTAGATGTAATCTTCAGTACAAGCCGTTGTGTGTGGCGTAAACAGTGATTCCAAGATCTCATTCCTTGACTCTTTTCTTCAGCCGTTCTTCTCTGCTCTTCAACCTGCTGATTGCATTAGCCTTTGAAAGTGTATCACGCGTTTCATGCCACTGCACTCTAATCAGTTTCTCATTTAATGACTGACCAGACCTCCGAGATGTGACTCTCGTTTCCCTCTGGACAAAAACAAGCTCAACATTTACTTAGTTTACTGGATCCGTAGCAAATGCATTAGTGCTTCATTATTGCAGTTTCGTTTTCCAGCTCTACTGTTCATTGTAGAAGATACAGGGCGTTTGCTTTTGAGTCCAATTTTAAAGTTTGTTTTGAGCATTCACATCATGCGGAGGCCATCATTTCAATATAATTTCACAGAGTGATTAATGCATATGATATATATATATATATATATATATATATATATATATATATATATATATATATATATATATATATATATATATATATATATACAGGGCTCGAATTTTATGCGCCCGAAATTTAATCTATGCGACCTCATAATATATTTGGGAGCATTTGTGCGACTGCATATAATGGTTGTAGTGCGACTTGTTTCGATTTTTTTCTAAAAACGTGTTGAATCGGACTTCCCTGCCGCTATATTGGTTCATATTAGCTGTCAATCACTCTAGGCTTTCCGCTGTCAGATAACAGGGAGCTTATAAGGGCGCCAGCCGAGATCAATCGAGGGTTTTCAGAGAAAGTGCCCGAATCTCGATGCGTTGCATTCACTGCGTGTTGAGCGCAAATGTCCGCTAAATGTAAAATCTAACACTGTACACATCATCGCCATAGAAGCTCGCCTTTACTGAGTTTAAACTAAATTTGCGGCTCATAACAAAGAACGGTACTGCGCCGGTGGTCATCACGAGAATCCTGCTCTGCCTGCTGTTATATTGGGTCAGCTGACTCGCCTGCTTTTTTCCACAAACACAGAAAAATGAAAATCAGCTTATGACAAGACCGAGCATTTACAATGACACAAACCGAAACCAAAACTTATAAAGAGTGGTAGAAGCGAGACCTTTATTACTTTCTTTGGTCCATTCTTTTATGAGATTTATATTATTTTTTCTATTTACTGATGACTGCTTTGCAGCTTTCAGCATTGGATTGCATGATTTATTATAATCTTACGTTTGTTTTGTAGCAGAAATATTATTTATTAAATTGACATGCATATAAAAGCAAAAGTCCAAAATAAACATTTCTTACTGCAATGCTTCATTTTTGTTTGACGCAAACCATACATTTATTTTTCATAAAGTAACAGCAGGACCTTTTACAGTACATAACTCACATTCAAGCACATTCAGGGCAGCATGATAATGAGAAATGTAATTAATTGTAAGTATTATTGACATCATCGTCATCATTAATAATATTTTATAATTATTAGACATTCATTTCGGAATAATTGCACAGATATCAATAAGTCATCACAGCATTAGTTAGATAGTTGTTTCTGGTTTTTGTTAGTCCTGATTGATGTTGTTTTCAAATACAATAAATCCCTTAATATACAATTTGCAGTAGTGCTCATTACTTTTGGTGGGTGCTCCTAAATTTTTTCTGGTGCTCCTATATTTTTCTGGTGCTCCTAAATTTTTGAAGTTAGTAAAAAAGTTAATTTCAAGCCCTGTATATATATATATATATATATATATATATATATATATATATATATATATATATATATATATATATACATACATACATACATACATACATCCATCCATCCATCCATCCATCCATCCATCCATCCATCCATCCATCCATCCATCCATCCATCCATCCATCCATCCATCCATCCATCCATCCATCCATCCATCCATCCATCCATCCATCCATCCATCCATCCATCCATCCATCCATCCATCCATCCATCCATCCATCCATCCATCCATCCATCCATCCATCCATCCATCCATCCATCCATCCATCCATCCATCCATCCATCCATCCATCCATCCATCTATCTCTCATGGCGCCACACCAAAATTCATCCCACCACGGCTACATAACAGCTTCTCATTCAAAAACATTCATTCGTTTTTTTAATAGCGGGTTATAATCGCACCAAAACGTATTAAAAGGTAAGTGAATTATAACAGAGCAAACTTTTCTGTAATCGTAATAGTGCTGTGCGTTATTTGTTTAAACCTTTAAAGTAACATACTGACTGACAGACTGATTGACTGATGCGTGAGGCCAGCAAACACGACGTAGTTTTCAGTTAAGATAAACAGATGCCATAATTATACTTTATAGCCTATGGCTTTGCATACAATGACTATCTTGCTGGAGTTTATAGCCGTTTCACTTTACTTCAGGACGCATTAATGCTGCTCTGTAGGTCTATTGGACGCAATTATAAATGTTCCTAGCAAATCTAATAAATGTTGGAGACATACTTGTTACATAAACACACTAAATTGCACTTCAGCAGCGTTTATTTGAGCGCACACAAGAAAATCTGCACTTGAGTGCGTGCAAGAAGTTTTGTGCACGAACGGAGGCAATCGGCGTGCAAGCAAAGAGATTCGCATGCTCGTATTACATGAATGCGATCTCGACTTGTAATACTGCGCTTATGACATTTGTCATTGAAAGAACGCAATTATCGCCATAGGTTGTTGGTAGATCTGTGTCTACCAGTCCTGCCGCCACAGCTGGACAAAAATCCTAGAGGAAACACTGTATGTATGTATGTATGTGTATATATATATATATATATATATATATATATATATATATATATATATATATATATATATATATATATATATATATATATATTATATATATATATATATATATATATATATATATATATATATATATATATATATATATATGGGCAACCCAGTGGCGCAGTAGGTAGTGCTGTTGCCTCACAGCAAGAACGTCGCTGGGTCGCAGGTTCGAACCTCGGCTGGGCTGGGTCAGTTGGCGTTTCTGTGTGGAGTTTGCATGTTCTCCCTGGGTTCGCGTGGGTTTCCTCCGGGTGCTCCGGTTTCCCCCACAGTCCAAAGACATGCAGTACAGGTGAATTGGGTAAGCTAAATTGTCCATAGTGTATGAGTGTGAATGTGTGTGTGGATGTTCCCAGAGATGGGTTGCGGCTGGAAGGGCATCCGCTGCGTAAAATCGTGCTGGATAAGTTGGCGGTTCATTCCGCTGTGGCGACCCCGCAAGGGACAAAGCCGACAAGAAAATGAATGAATGAATGAATATATATATATATATAATTGATCGTTTTATGTAATATTGATTTATTGAAGTAATTTCAGGTGAGTCTTTCAGGAAATTATTAAAATGAAACTGAAACTTTGGTGATTTTTACTGTTGAAACTGGGATTTTGGGGAACTCTATTGAGCTTACAGTGATTAGTGTATGGTGGTTAAGCCATATTCCTCCTTTCATTTCCTCTTTTTCTTAGTTAACCAGTTAGTCCACTCTAAAATAAAACTTCTGGTATCATTTACTCATCCTCCTTTTATTCCAAACACAAAGAAAACAAATGTATTTACCTTTGGAACACAACGAACACATTTTTTAGGGATTTCTGACCCTACATTAAAACTCTTAATACTTTAAAAAATGTTCACAAAGAGAGACAGTTTAATTCAATTTAAATCATGCTGTTTATAAGATGAACAAACTTCATTTAGATTACGTTTGTTTTCACTGAGAATAGACAATACTTCTATTCTGGTCATCATGTTGCAGCTTTAGATTAAAATCAGCCTTTTGTTGTTATGAAACATGTTTATAAAAATACAATTATGTCAGGTTACATATTTTTGAATGTGATCTGCTCTTAAAGGGCACCTATTTTACCCCTTTTTTAAGATTTAATATTAATATTATGGTTCTTCTGAGTGTGCCAGTTTAGATTCAGTTCAAAACACAATTCTGATTTTTTTATTATAATGGGTTAAAAAGGGTTATTTTGGGGGCGTGTACACGGGTCGTTGTTTTAGGGGCGTGTTGCTTCACATGAAAATTAGTTTCGACTTCCGCCCAACTTAACAAGGGGGCGGAGCTTTAATCCCCATGGTTAATTAACCGTAAAGGCTTCTCAACACCGTGTTTCTGCACACCGAGACTATTAACCACGCACACTGGATTAACTTTGACTGAGGCTATAACTAAGTCAAGTTCGTTATTAGGGACGCGCACGCGAGGCAACGCGCTCACACTTTCCAGCCACACCTAGTTGATATGACAGGGAGCTTCTGTGACTGTGGGAAATGCAAACGGCTGAAGTTTAAGGAAGACGCAATGGAAAAATAGACAGGTTTACAAACCCACCTAAAGTTACAAACAATGGCGCTGATGAGAGCGATCATGTGTTGATCCGCCAAGCGAGATCAATCGAGTGTTTTCGGGGAGAGTGCTGAAAGACTCGGTGGATCAGCTGTTTTTAATGGCCCAAATCTCGATACATTGCATTTATGGCGTCTTCAGCGCAAATGGCCGCTAAATGTAAAATCTCTGTTGCTCATTCGCAGGAAGATGATGAAGGCTCTTATGTTGAGCCCAATGAGCCTTACATCCAAAATAGAGCAAGGGTGTTCGTTTGGTCACATCGCTTTGACTCACACGCTGAAAATGGCGGACGTGAAACAAAAAACTGAGGACATGGTATGCGCACCTGTTAATCAATATTGGTGGGCGGGGGGACCGCACTCCTACGCCAAGTTGCGGTTAGTCTCAAAACCGCTCCAATTGGTCCACTGTTTTTATGTTGTTAAATTGAAAAAAAAGACTGGGTGTGTTTGTATCACCCCAATATGACGGTCTATACACTATACCTACACACATGTCTGTCCAAACAGCTTGAAAAGTAGATTTTAAAAGTTAAAGCTAAATCTGTTACCTTCAGATTATGGATCTGGTTAGTTTGCAAGACTTTAACGCTGACTGTTTTCAGTCTTTCTGTCTTTTTGTGTACAACCTTTCATTATACGTGGAAAAATACACCTTCGTTCAGGGGTGAAGCAGGATAATTACATAGGAAAGGTGATGGTTAAATGTGCTTAAGGGCTTCATTGCTGTTGTCACATAGACTGAAGGGGGGTTTCTATATAATTTACACATAATGGCTGAACTTGTATTACCTACAGTACAGTTTGGTAATTAGTTTACCTATAAAAATAGCCATGTTTCCATCCAATTTCTGAATTTAATTTAATTTAATGTAATTTAATTTAAAGAATGCCGTCAAAGCTAATGTGAGGTTTCTTATACAGTATACATAGGATTATTTTTACTACTCACACTTTGTTACATCAAATTAAATCTGCTGTGAAAATGTGATGTTTTTGTTTTTCAGCAGAGTATGCAAGTTAAAGGAGCATTTCTGTTTCTGTGACCAATGTTCATCAGGGTTTGAAAACCGATGATCTAAAAATTATTGTAAACTAATATACAGAGCAGCTAAACATCAGTTCTGCTGCTTATCTTACTTAATCTTACTGCTTATAGTTATTTCTTCAAGAATAAAAAAAAAGGTTAAAAATGAAATTTTCTTTGGTTTTAGTAAATCAGAATTAATTACATTGTTAACGTAAAAATGCACATACCAATTGCAAAAGACTAAACTCCTAACAAATAAAATAAAATGAATTACTTGCATCAATTAAACATTAATTACAATATCAAAATATTAATATAATTGATGATTTATTTATTTAAGCTAAGTATGTGTAAATACACTGTTATTCAGCAAGGATGCATTCATATTACCAAAATTGTCTGTATTTATTAAACAGTTTATTCATCAAAAAAGTGTTTCAACATTATTATTAATAAATGTTTCTTGAACACCAGTGGTCGGTTGCTTAAACATAGCCATTTTGCTAAGACCTGGTCTTAATTACGCTGTAAAAAATAATATGACACAAAGTTATGATAATACATTTTTTTGCTACTTTATCTTATTTTAATAAGTTAATCTGGTTTCAACCAAATTGTTTGAGTCATGCAAAACTTAACTTTATATTTTTTGTCAGGTTCAAGGATTATAGTACCCAATCTACCTTTGGGTAACCGAATTTAATACAAAAAAATAAAATACTAATGTTTCATATGTTTCATAATATTACAGTTATACTTTTGTTTTGCTATGATTGGCCCTTGGTGAGCAGTAACTAGACTTAACTTAATTCCAACCGATGCAATACTTTAAATATTAGTGTAGGTTGGATTGGCAAAGGATATAAGCGTCCATAAAAAAGTAATCCAAATGTTTTTATTATGAATAATAAATACATTTATCCTAGGTTTTTAATACCAGCTTTTGAGACCTCTTCTGGGGTTTTGCCATCATTTAACAATGGCTGATTGATTAACTTTACACAAGTTACTTCTAATGTGCGTTCATAGATTTGTACATTTGATTGAAACATGTTAACAAATCTTTCGTTGTTTTCTATTTTTGTACATTTATTGCAGGTTTATTGGACAAAGAGTCTCTAAAGGAAGCGGATGAGGACATGGTGTCAGAGGTAGACCTCAACAACATCTACACAGAAGAGGAGCGAGAGGAAATGGAGAATGAACTGACTAAGGTATTTTACCCAGTGTTTAGTGCTGTCATGCACCTTTTCTTGCACAAGCACACAAAGTTCAAGTCATGGGTTGTACTTCCAGATTGGGAAACTTCAATTCTAAAGAACTGAAAGAAATAATAACACTTTATTTCGATAGTCCATTTTAGTATTAGCAGACTGTCTGCTTAATATCTGTTGATACGGCTGCTAAACAGACATTTAAGAAAGTTTGCAAGTACATGTCAACTTAAACTAACCCAGGGGTGTCCAAACTTGGTCCTGGAGAGCCGGTGTCCTCCAAATTTTAGTTCCAATCCCAATCAGACAGACGCACATGGGCTAGCTAATGAAGCTCTACCAAGGCTTTCTAGAAACATCCTTGCAGGTGTGTTGAGGCAAGTTGGAGCTAAAATCTACAGGACACCGGCCCTCCAGGACCGAGTTTAGATGTCCCTACACTAACCCTAACCTTAACCCCAACCTAACACTCTACTTATAATCTAATGGGAATTAGTTGGCATGTAGATGCAATGTAACTTAAATTCAACAAACGGACCATCAAAATAAAGTGTGACCAAAGAAATAATTTAAAAATAATATTTAAATATTTAATATATATATATTTGATTGTTTCTCTAGATTATTTTTGCTGTGTGTACTTCCTTCAAAATGTTAATATTTAAAGGGATCATGAACTGAGATTTCAACTTTTACTTTAACTTTTAATATTTAGGAGGACATCATACTAAAATAATATCCTGTAAGTTTCAGAGCTGAAAATGTCCTTTTTGCTAAAATAACAGCTTTTATTGACACCAGGCTCTGAAAAATACCAGATCCTGGAATATACATATCTATGACATCATAGTTTAAACACTGCCTCCAATGAATATCAAAGAGTAATTTTGTAGCTCCACCCACTGATTCATGCAGGACATGGTCAGATCAATCCACAGATGCATTCTGTTTCTCATATAACCTGAATGGGGAGTCGAATACTATACTACAGTACACAGAACCGTTATCCAATCATAGCAGTGGAAATTTCTTCCAAGTCATCAGAAAGGACCGCTCCGAAAATCTAGGGATAAAAAAACATATCATTACTAAATGATTTTGATGTTTTCAAGAGTAAAATCCACATGGGCATCATAAGTGATCCTCTAATGACATAATAAATCAATAAAAGAGCCAGTTCATGACCCCTTTCACATGTCTTTAATATTAAATAAGACTTGTTTCGAGTTTTGGGTTAATCGTGGTCTGCTGAAAGTAATTTGTTCATTTGATTAAGTTTCTTTTTAAGATTTGATAAACAGTATGAAATGTGAGATTTTAAGCACTTCTTTAATTGTTTACAGTGTAACAGAGTCACTCACATAATTCATCATAGGAAGAACGTGGATAGATAAGGACTGGTTGTCCTCAGGAAAAAAAGTGTTGCTTTTGTACTCAAAGGCCACAAAGCTGAAGCAGAAATGGTCCTGCCTATTATGTAAATTCTGCACATTTGCATGTTGTGACTCAATGTATAAAGTGAACATGTACTATTGGTCACTTAGGGAGCCACTTTTATCTGTTATAACCTATAAAAAAATGAGGATTGAAATGATTCAGTTATATTAAAGCTGTTAGTGCTGACATGTGATCTGGTCTTCTGTACTGTATTTACCGTTGTTTGCTGAGCTGTTGCCGCACAGAAATGGTCTGCATTATCTCATGCAAAGCATACACTCATGATTGAAAATCATGTGACCAAAGCTTTCCCTTTTTTCCTTGAGCTACTTTATCCTCCCAAATCTTCACGGTCCACTGAGTGATTCAAGTCTGACGTTAACAGTGACACAGTTTGAGAAAGAAGGGGTATAAAAGTGGACACATAATATTCACTTATTTTTTGAACAAGAATGATGGGAGGCATTTCCAGTTCAGAGAACTTCCATTCAAAATGACTGAAATGAATCATTTGAAATAATAAGGGTGTGCAATAGTTCATATCTGTCCGACCAAATAAGCTCTACAGTTCTATTATAGTCTATTTTTATCTGTCAGGAAAATAATACAATGCTTTTTGATATCACAAGAATATTTGACCAGTATGCTATGATAGATGACACATGTTCATTCATGGTAGAAAAAAACATGTAGTTTCTGATTGTGCTAGTTTGTCTTAGAAATTTGCTAGCAACACATTAATCCTTGTTAACGATATGTTAACCATGCTAGAAATGTGTTAACTCCTGCTACCAACTTACAAATTCAGCATACAGATGTGCTAATTTATGTTAGCAGTGTGCTAATTTATTATTAGCAGTATTCTAGCAAAACAATCCATGGTATCTAATAAAGAAACATGTTAATTTGTGTTTAAAACATGCTAATTTATGCTAGCAGTGGCTAATTTGTGTTAGCATACACATAAATATGTTAGAAGCTTGCCAATTGATATGTTAACATATGTTAGAATGTTAATTTGTGTTAGAAACATCTTAATTCCTTAAACAATTTTGACATGCTAGACAAATGCTGTTAAAATAGATGTTGTTAAAAACATGCTGCTAACATGTGCTAAAGACATGTATGCAACATGATAAACATTCTAACAAAATGTTAAATATGCTAGTCTAAACATGCTAGCTACTTGCTAATCAACACTCAGATTTTTCTGGGTACTTTTTTTAAGCCAACATCAAAATTTATCCTCTAGTTTGCTAATACTTTCTCACTTTTAAGATTGCATTTTGATGTTCGATGGTTGAAGAGTCTTAATAATTGTTATTTATTGTTAAACAATTATTATTTATTCCAATAATTCTGATTGGATTCTTGCAGCAAACCTTTTAGCTGTTGTGTTGGCAGGTTCTATCTGTTTGTTTAGGGATTATTTTGCTGTCATAATTGTCAGAAGATCAGAAAGCTAGAACTGAATTATTTGTTCATATTCCTGTTATATATATAAATCTAAGAGCAGCTCAGCCTCCAACTTTGTGTTATTTTTGTTTTGTCAGTTAGAAGAGGAAATCAATACTTTGAAACAAGTCCTGGCGTCCAAAGAGAAGCGTCACTTGGAGTTGAAACAGAAACTGGGGATCACGGCTCTGAGTGAACTGCGGCACAACTTTAACAAGAGCTGGACTGACATGCAGACCAGCACAGTGTAAGTATTCTTTGCTAAAGCCAGCAATTAATAACATGTTTCATTGTGGTTTATGATGATACAGATGCATCATGCATGCTGTTTTAAGTGGACAGCAGCTGTTTTTCTTTCTCACCTAATGCATTATGATAGAAGACATATAAAATGCTTGTTTCAAACTGCAAGAGATCAATTCCGAGCATATATGAGAGCATATAACATCACGTTTTATTTTTGAGTCCAGACATGGAAAAAAGGTTTTTATATGTCAAATTAGTCACTCTAGGTTGACTTTTTTGTATTTATTGAAGAATGATGCACCACCGCACCATGTAACCCCTGTCAAGCCTTTTAGTGGAATGTGAAATTTTAAAGACTACTACTAGACTCAATTTCTTTACTGAGAACACTTTGATTGGATGTTTTTAAAAATGCATGAATTTTGAGTTATCAAATATCAAACTTAAAAATCATATTTAATATTTTTAATGTAAAATTTGTAATCTCATTTACATACATTTAGTCAGCGATTCAACAAGAACAGGAAATACCAATGAATCTCACAGCAATTCGTAACTTTTTGATTTAGTGGCTAATTCATATGAATTCGTACCATCTAATTCATACAATTTAGTACAATTTGCTCATCACCCAATGGCGGTTGGATTTAGGGGCAGAGTTGGGTGCCACGCCTCCTTTTTAAAATCAAACATTTTCGTACAACTGAACTCGTACAAATTCGTACGAATTAGCCACTAAACTGACAAAACGTAAACGTTACGTTTTCTCGTGAAATCAGGCTGGCAATACACACAGGAAGTGCTAATTATACAAATTAACTGTTAGTGTTCAGAGAATTATGTGCTAGAGTAAGGAGAGGGGTGTTTTTCAATAGAGATTGTTTCTACAGGTGGTCTATCAAGCCCACTCACCTGTGTAAAGCACACTTCATCAATTCACTGTGTTTTTTTATTTATTTATTTATATTTTTTAAAATAAAGGAAACACACACTGTCTACTATCTATGATTATTTACTGAACATCAACCTTGAACAACTGAAATTAAAACACACATTGCCACATTTTTCTGATTAAAAAGTGAAAATAAATAACTTGCACTTTTGGAAACAATAAATTATTTTCAGTGTTTTTCATATTAAAAGTAGAAAATAAGCAGTATCTCTTCTAAATAAAATAACTCTTGCATATCCTGTAAATAATATTTTAAACAGTGCATTTCTTGCATCTTCTGTAAACAAACATTTTTATGTAAATATTAATTTGAATGTAATGAAAAATATCCGGTCTCATAATAAGGCATTTCTGGCGAAACTTCCAATCATCGTCGGTGTTGTGCAAAGTAAGGCTAAAGAATGGGTTCATTGTTCTATTTGACCAGAGATCAGATGTGGCTGCAAAGTGGCCACAAAAGTAGAATTCAAGACTTAACAGAGCAGGCTCAAAATTGAAAAAAATCAACCTGGAAAAATTTGATCGATTATAGATTCTGAATGTCGATTTCGATTACTTTTTGGTTAATTGCCCATCCCTAGCAATAGCCCAGTGGTTAGCGTGCTGACATATGCTGCAGAAGGCTCCGGGCGTCCAGAGTTGGAATCCGACTCATGGACCTTTCCCGATCCCAACTTCATTACCAACATACTGTCCTGTCAAATAAAGGCAAAAATAAATCTTTAAAAAAATTATAATAATCAATTTGTTTGTGTTAATTTTGAATGATGAGTTTGTTGTTATTATTATGTAATATGTTTTTAGCTATATTGATCTTGCCATTAAATAGTCATAAATCACTAATGTGGCAACAAATATAAAAATAAAAGTAAATACAAACTTGTTTCTGCCTCAGAATTGTAAAAATAAAATCGAATTTTTTTAATTCGAAGAGTACAGAGAGTTTAAATGTCACAATTTTGACTTAAATTGAATCAGAATTGTAAGATATAGCCACATTATTGTAAGGACAAAAAAAAAATCAGCATTCTGAAAAGTAACAGGGTGTCCTTGAGGTGTTAAAGTGCTAAAAGTTGGTAAAGATATTAAATTTGACCTGGGGCAGCACAGTGGCGCAGTGGGTAGCACAATCGCCTCACAGCAAGAAGGTTGCTGGTTCGAGCCTCGGCTGGGTCAGTTGGCATTTCATTCATGTGCTATAGGTGAATTGAATAGGCTAAATTGTCCGTAGTGTATGTGTGTGAATGAGTGTGTATGGATGTTTCCCAGTGATGGGTTGCAGTTGGAAGGGCATCCGCTGCGTAAAACATATGCTGGATAAGTTGGCAGTTCATTCCACTGTAGCAACCCCTGATTAATAAAGGGACCGAAAAGAAAATGAATGAATATATTTGACCAATTTTATACAAGGTCTTAAATTTTGTATCATGTTTGATTATGCAATGCATGCTGAAGCTTGCCTGAATTTAATCTTTGAATATCGCGATGCTAATATTGGGATAGTTTATGTAATCGATAAAATCCTGCTAGATTTGACCATCATTCTGTTTGTTTACTTCAGTAACTAAGGTAACACGGTTATTTCTGCTGTTCAGTAGGCGTCACCTGCTAGATTAGCATCTCTATTCAGTATATGAATGATGTTTTAGTTTAGGATTAGTGTCTTACAATCAGTGTTCAATAAATATACTGTGTGTTAAAATGTTGTTACTGGTTGAAACCTAAAGTGGTGATGAGGTCTTAAATGTATGGAAAGAGTCTTAAAAAAAGGTCTTAAAAGGTATTCAATTTCACTCTGATTTCTGAGTAAAATGTTGAATTAGCTTTTTTTTCGTTACTGAAACAAGCATCCATTAAGACCAAAAGGGGGAAAGTATAGTAGAAATAGTACTTCATACACATATTAAATATAAATATTTTTCCTATTCCGAAAAATCAATTCACAACCAGATTATTTATTATTAAAAAAACATCTGAAGTTAACTTAGCCATTTTGTAGCACAAACCATTTAAGCAACACTAACAATATAAACCACAAGCGGAAGTGCTGTTTTCTTCTTTGTTTATTCCAGTTCCCTGCAGCAAAATTTACATTTACCTGTTTTTTTTTTGGTTGTCCATTAACTTGCCTTTTCTTCTTGAGAATGAATTGCAGTCAAAAAGAGCATGTTCAAACAGCGGTGTTTCCCCTGTCAGTGTATATTGAGGTTATTGCCATCACAATGAGATCCATATCTGCTTCAGTTCACATTCACCCAGATAAACAATGATGTTCTGACTCACACAAACCATTTGCACACACAAAAAAATGTCTATGCTGATCCTAGCTGAACATCTCTCTTCCTGTTTATAAGCACACGCTGAAGATACACATGAATAAATGAGCTATTATTGTCAATGAAAGAGCAATAGTGTGGGATATATTTAAATAATGTCTCATTATTACTTTTGTAGTATTGTAGTAATACTGTTTACTATCACTGCTCAGAATAAGACCTAATATGACTTAATAAAATATTAAGGTATTGTTTTTACACAGATTACTAGCATGGTAAATTCATAAAAAGATACTGTGGATTTATGATACCTACAAGAAATGTATGATATTTACTGGATGTTCAGCCAAAACAACTTACAAGATTAAAAGCTTTTTGAAGATGATTATTATCTCAATTATTATTCAGTAACTAGCATCTACAGGTATATTATTTAAATGTATTAATTTGATTAAATTATATTTTACAATATGTGTGTTTTATGCCGGAACGCTGTCTTTGTTTTGGTTCTTTTAACCCGGCCAATGCCAGTTTAGCCAATTATATTTCAGCACCTCAGGTTGCCTTAGTGGAAAACAGCGTATTTCATTTATTCAGTCATGAAGGCTCTCAAAGCATGTCCGCGACCGAAATGCGACCTCTGGTGGACAGTAGCAGCCTCCGAAATGAGACGCAGATTCACACATTAGGTTATTTATTAGCAAATAATATAAACATTACAAACGTAAACATGAAGTGAGCAGGTTTCATTGTAACCCCATGACCTAACATGACGCTACATGACGAGATTTGAATTTGAACAAAAATTTAAATACAGCCATTCAGAAGCACAGAATAGTGCACTTACTGCACTCCAACAAAGTGGGAAGGTTTATGATCTAATTAATACATATTAACAATTTAACATTATTAAATGGACATGCTGAATCACTGATATGTGTTGGCTTGCACTGAGTCACAGTTCTAAAGTTCAATTTCAAACAGTTTATTTTATTTTCAAGATCTGAGGTGAACTATCTGCTGTAGGGTTGGGCGATGTCGACCAGTTTAGCATTGAACGATGTCTAATGTAAAACATTGTGATGGACGATGGCAACGTCGTAGTAGGCGGCGGTGAATTAATAATTTATGAATAATTAATAGGGTTCATACACATTTTCACTACAAAAATTCCAGGACTTTTAAGTCAATTTTCATGACCTAATGTTTCATGTAATGTCTACATATACATGGTAAGTCATAAGAAAGGTTTAAATTGATTACAGCATATCATAAAACACTAATAATGTGAGAGCATGTTTTTGAAAAGAAAAGAAGTAAAAAACAACTAACCTCCATTCCAATATACAGATATTTGTCAAACTAATTTTAGATCATCTTAATAGTTTGTTAAACTAGTAATATTAGGTAAAACTACTTCTATTATAAGGCCGCGATCACACTGCCCTTTTCGCTCCATAGACTTCTATTCATAGGCGTGTGAATGCGGCAGACCAGAAACGCAAGCACATGCGACAAGTTTCGCATTTCACTGCATCTGAACGTTCAAGCTTGGTGAATTCTTACCTGCTTAATCACATCAGGTAATTGCGTGAGACCAATAGAAGATAATTTAAAATAAGAAATTTAAAATATGGAGCAATCGCTTACTTTTATTAATGGCTATTCATATTGTTTAACTCTGCCCCTTTTCGCAGGGCCGTACAACAGAATTTTGCAAGCACAAGCTCTAGTGTGACCGCAGCTTAAGTCGCTTTGGACAAAAATGTTTGCTAAATGTAAATGTAATTTCCATTACTTTTCCAAAACCTTGTGGGTTTTTCTGTTTTTCCAAAACTTTTCCAGGCCTGGAAAATGCCATGTCAAAATTTCATGACTTTTCCAGGTTTTCCATGACCGTATAAACCCTGAATTAATTAATTAATATCTAATTAATTATTTGTAGCCTACCGTTTCAACTACCTGACCCGCATGGTCTTTGTTTTACCCATAACCAAATCATAAATAAATAAAGATAAATTGCACACAAATTACCACCTATCAATCACTTTTTCCTCAGGACTGAATTTATGAATAGGCAGAGTGAATAGGCAGAGTGATCTGTGTCGTTATAATGGCATCGACAAACTTGGTTAGGAAAAAGGTGCACAACCAAAAGGAACCAACCAACAGTATCTGAGGGTTTTGCTAAAATTACTAAGAACAAGCGTGAAAGCGAAAGATTGAAGCAGTGTACTGACGCTGTGACACGTTACCTGATAGATTCAAAAGACAGAAGAGTTGTTAGATAGAGACAAGATTAATTACATATCACGTTTAACAACAATAGTGAGACTCGATCCAGCGGTACATTCTTGATAAACTGTCCAATGTGCACTGCTCTCATGGCTGAATACTGGAGCTCAGACTCTGCAGCACATGACAGAGTGTTTGTGTGTGGTCACGTGATGTGCGTTTTCAGTGGTATAGTGTGGACGGAGATCTTTTCAGAAACATTAGGTAAACGCCAGTGTGGACGTGGATCGTTTTCATTCTAAAATGCCATTTTACAACTAAAATGTATTAGTGTAAATGGGGCCTAAGTGTGTATTGTTCACGAGCGGGTTGCTGCTGCAACAGGACGGGGCGGAGGATCGTGATGCTAGCTAAGCATCATGAAGGCTATCGGCCATCGGCAATGGACGATGGCATCAACCCTAATCTGCTGCTGCTTTCAGTAGTATGGCAATAAATGTCATGTGAAATGGCATTCAAACTGTAATTGTTAGCATTTAACACTGAATAAAGCCCATGAGGTGTACCTGAGGTGATGATTGTCTGTTATCCTGTTGTTCAGCTGCAAGAAATAGAAGCTGTTTCTAAAATAGAAATTTCAGGTGTTGGTTAGGACAAAAAGTCTTTTTAATATGGGAAATATATTTTTTTTTATTTTTTTTTATTTTTTTCTATCGCGTGTCGTTGCTTTTAGTTAGAAAACAGTTTAAATCAGCCTTTGGCAACAGAGGAGGGGCCGAGTGAAAATGTGTTTTGAACCAGCAGTGCAATACCTATGTCAACCACTGGGTGTCAAACTTGCATACTGCACTTTAAATTCAAATTGATTAAATTATGCCCTTGTTGCTCTGGTTATTCACTTACTACAGTGACGTGCTAACCAGCCTCTGAAATGAATAGCCCTTCTTGTATGTCAGTTGTCTTGGTGAGGTGTTCGGCAGATGAGAGTGATCAGATAGCATCTGTTGACCAATATGGATGATTTCTGCATTAGCATAAGGTGAAACTCTCATCAGATGATTAGATTTCAGTTGCTTTGTCTCTGTAAACGCACACACACTCACTTGTACAGCTATCTTAATGGGGACTTCCCATAGATGTAATGATTTTTATACTGTACAGACTGTATATTCTATCCCTCTACCCCAGCCACCCACACACACACACCATAACAAACAAATATTACTTAAAGCGTTTTATGTAATTATTGTTATATCTCTTATCAGCTTGATTACAAAAAAAGAAGCATTTATTTCCTAGTTTTCTTTTGGTGGATTGTTTTTAATTGTATTCTCTAGATCAAAGCAGAATTTCTTCCTGTTTTTTACGAGATCACAGAAAAGCAGAAGAGAAGTGTTTCCTGCCTGAAGTTCAGGAAAAACACATTTTTGTAGTGTGCCTACAGTATACTGTACTTGATTTAAAGTTTTCTGGCTTTTTTTTAAGGGGAAAGACATGTCTAATATATAAATTGAATATTTAATGCAATCTGAAATTGCATTAATCTTTTTTACTTTCTGAAAAAAATGTTTTTGCTGCTTGTTCAAATTACTTATTTAAAATGATCTGAAACACACAATTCTTAAGTTTTTTTATTGTTTTATGTAATCAATTTAAAATTAATGTTGTCGCGATACTGAATTTCAGCACCAATCTGTACTGAAATTTTAAAAACGTCCATTTCCCGCTAACATTTAAGCGCTGTTGATTGGCTGGTCTGTCTATGAGCTGACATACTTACATATTGTAAAAATGTACCTCTGTATACATTTCTGGAGAGTGCGAATTGTTTAGCCAGAGCTACGTATGGCTGCATTTCATCCTTAAATGAACGATACAGGGCCATATGACACCGCCAACGGCTTATGTTTTATTTTACGCTACCAGCTGACACTTAAATTCGTGTGGACGGCTGTTCTGCTGTCACCAGTTTCCCCAATGGCTCGCCGCATGCATGCGTCGGCAGACTTGAGACGCAGAGAGGAGTTGACAGTGATGACACAGTTCGAGCCCGACATAGAACAGTTCCAAAAGTGAGGTAAATCAAAAACAAAAGGCAAAAAATTAAATAAACAAGTAAATAACATTGTGAGATCTGAAAATGTGGTAAAAATCAGGCGGGCACGAAGGCTTTTCTTTTTTTGGATTGCTTTGTAAAACACTGTCTCTTGGGTTTAGGAAAGGCAGTGGGCGGGTCAGTCGGTGCTTTTGAAAACACTATTGGTTGGTTTTAGGGAAGGGGGTTTGTGGGGTGATATTAGTTGGTCAATCGGTCAGTCAGTCAGTCAGTCAGTCGACAGCGGCCTCTGGTGGATTTACACAAGAACGGCAAGCGCAAATGGCACTCGAAAGAGTCATTTGAGGCCTGAAAAAGCTTACACAATGGCCTCTGGTGGATTCGTGAAAACAAAAACTGCAAAAAAGTACCTCCTGACTAATTCGCGCTGTCCAGAAATGTACACAGGAGCAAGTCTCCATAATGAGCCTGGCTTGCAAACAAACAATCCGCTGATGAATCTTCACAGCTTTAAAATGCTTCAGTGTCAAGCTGTGTTTGCACTCGGTAAACAGCGATGAAGTGGGGTGAACTAATAACCTTCACGGCCAATCACAGTCATTTCTGTTCTCAACAGCGCTTAAATGTTAGTGGGAAATGGACGTTTTTTTTGTTTGTTTCAGTACCGTGAAATTCAGCATCGTGACAACATTACTTGAAATTGTAAAAATCATTGAGTTAACTTAATTGATTTGCGTTGAGACAACATGATGGCAGTGTGTGGAACCCAGCATTTCTTTTACAGTGAGGGGTTCACTGTAAACATGCCAGCCAATGAGATGTTTATAAAGAAATAACCAAAAGAAAGTAAAACTAGCTAAAAGACTAGTAATATTATACAATTAATTAAGTAAAAACCTATCTTGACTATTATAATAATACTTTAACTTCTATAATACTTTAATGCTTTAATAATGCTTTAATGTCTACACTGCATGCTACAATATTAATATTTTTGTTTCAAATTATTCTCGTTCAAATACCATAGCTTTTGTTTTGGTGGAATTCTAGTGAAATGATATACAGTACTAATAAAAAATGTCAGTGTGTAAATAAGTTGGTCAATTCAATTCAATTTTATTTAGCACATTTAAAAACAACCATCATTGACCAACATCATTGACACAATGTCAGAAAAAATGTAAATAAATACAAATAAAATAAAAAACATTGTATCGTATTGAAAAACGTGTCTTAAGCAACAGTCAGATCACACGATTTTTTTCACGATTTTGGCATGATTTCTTGACGAAGGTTGTCATGGGGATTCGTAATCGACAAATGAGCATCGTGACGCACGATTCAAATATTTCTTCTCGTGTAATGTGGCATAGTTCACAACAGCCAATACCATGCCTGCGTTGCCTCACGACAACATCGCAGAAAGTCTAGCATGTTTAATTTTTTTTTCATTCTTCACGAAGAGTTCCGTGACGTGGGTGACTTTGTGCAATAGGAGCACATAATTTCTCAGTTATCTCAGCGGGTGCTGCCGTTAATGTGCCGGTAAGGTAATCAAAAATAGGCTGCATATTTACTTGTGAGTGGGTCACAGGTGAATAAGATCAATCAATGGTTATGCAAACTTTAACTACCTTTTTGTGTTTTAAGCAATTTTAACTGACAGACTGGCACAAATATGCAGACGTCTCCATTTTAACAACGAGTTTTTGAGTTCTCTCATCCTTCCAACAGAGTGTGTTCTTCCGAGGTAATCTGGGAACATGTTCAGAGTCGCAAATACATTGCATGTCCTGCTTATTCAAATTTGTCATTAACAGTGAAAACAGTTTAATATAGGCTTCTCTGAAACTGTAAATATTTCACGTTAATTTTATTAAGGTGAGATTATTATTTATTTAACAAACCAACACAATCTCACAGTATTTTGGTGCATATAGCGGACTTGATTTGAAGTGCATCAACTCAAATGTTATTTGTTATTCTTGTTTATAGATAACTGACCAACAAAAGATACATTAAAATGAAGATAAAAGTTATAGCAAACGAAATTCGTTTAAAAAAAAAAAAAAAAAAAAAAAGAATTATATTTTTGTTTGTGCCCCTCCACTACTCAACTAATAAAATAAGGATTAAATAAATGCTTTACTGTGATTGTATCACAAATCTCAGTTATATATTTTCTCATTTTTTAATATGTCATTATTTTAAAGATTATGTCTTGAACATCTGATTTTTCCTTGCTGCTGCTTATGTGCTTTCATTTTCTCATCTCACTCGCGGCAAGTTCAAGTGAAATGTTTAATAAGAAACCCATTGCAGGACAATATACATTTAGATTTCAAAGAAAACATCTTAATATTAAAAAGGAATCATAAGTTTGATCCTATCCATGTTGTAAGGAATGCCCTTGAATAATGTACTTAGTTGTCTTTAGTGAGAAAAATTGAGAAAATTTGAAATTGATATAATAAATACTGTTATAGCAACACTTGTGACTGCTTTGGGAAATAACACTCGTAGATGTCACGAGATGACTGATTGTGAAAGAACGTGTAGTCTAGAAAAAAATTGCATAATCTGACATAGTGACTTTCGTAACTGACAATAAAAATCGTATGATCTGACCGGGGCTTAAAGCGTTGATTTAAAAAGACCAACGGTTTGAGCAATTCTTATATGACTTGTAATGATAATGTTATATGATTGTAATGTAATAATGAGCGATTGTAAGGTAATAACGTGCACATTTTGTAAAGCTGCTTTAGAATGATAATTATTGTGAATAGTGCTACACAATAAACTTACATTGAAATAAATTAAAATACTGAACATTTTTTCTAGTAGAAATATGATAAAAAAATATATCAATTTGAAGCAGCCACAGAAAAGAAACACTTTTTGCACATCACACATTCACATGCTTTGTTTTTACTATCACACAATTCTGTATTGCAGCTTAGTTATATTTCAATTAATTGTGCCGCCACAGTTATTACATTTTACATTTAATTATTAACTTTTGATCGACTCCCAAAATAACCCACAAAAACTCCCATTTGAAAAAAAAATTATTTCAACAAACATACATGTTTTAAACTCTGTAACTTAAAAAAAAGACTCTGTTATGAATTAAAGAATGTTTAAAGGGTTTATCAGACTACCAGGCTATAATAAGATGACTTTGTTTTCTTTGTACTGTTCTGGCAGATATAAAAAGACGTCTGAGACTCTGAGCACAGCAGGACAGCGAACCTCCGCAGCTTTTAGTAACCTGGGCACTGCCATCAGCAGGAAGTTCGGGGATATGAGGTACCGTGTCATTTCCTCCTCCGCTTATTTCTGCTCTCCCGTCATTTCCTCTTTCTCATCTGCAGGGATTTCCTACAAACATATACAGTAGTTAAGCATGAAATGGCAGTTTTGAGAGGTTTACTTCATACGGTCTGTTTGAGCGGCATGTTTGTCTTGCGTAAGCCTCATGTAATCAGCTTTCAGCGGGCCAGACTGAGGGCAGATCCAGCTGGCAGAGAAATAAGAGCTGGCAATGGCATGAAGAATTTACCAGCTCCTCTTAACTGACTCCTGGATGCTGAAGAGACAATAGAGGCTTTCAGAAGCGCCACATACTGTACATGAAAGATCGACTCCTCTTGACATTTAGTTTGAGTTACTTAATATGGGTTAATATTAATATCCTAAACAAAGTGAGTATATATATTAGTGTATATATAACTACTGTATGTGCAGCGGGGAAAATAAGTATCGAACACGTCATGTTTTTTCCTGAGAATGATATTTCTAAAGGAGCTGTTGACCTGAAATCGAACCAGATTTTGGTAAAAACCCAAACAATACAAA
Organism: Danio kyathit; assembly: GCA_903798195.1. Classification (NCBI taxonomy): domain Eukaryota; kingdom Metazoa; phylum Chordata; class Actinopteri; order Cypriniformes; family Danionidae; genus Danio; species Danio kyathit. Next base: position 45,300,741 of record LR812538.1, on the reverse strand, counting down.
CATGGGTCTTGTCTATCAAATCTGATCTTTAATTTGTATTTTCTATTGGATTTAAGTCAGGTGATTGGCTGGGCCATTCTACAGCTTGATTTTCTTTCTCTGAAAGCATTTGAGAGTTTCCTTGGCTGTGTTTGGGATCATTGTCTTGCTGAAATGTCCATCCCCGTTTCATCTTCATCATCCTGGTAATGTAGATGTTGGACTGAAGCAGCTAATATTCATTTACAATGATGAAGGGCAGAGGGTTGATGAATAACTGATGAGATGTCAGTCTGGGCTTTTATTGCCTTCCCACACCTCCTTTTTTTCATGTGTTCAATACTTTTTCCCTGGGTCCTTTCATTTTATTACACATGACGTAATTTGGAAACTAATTAGATTTGTTTTCTTTGCATACCGTATATGAATTTCTTTGGTTGTTATCAACATCCGGGGAAAATTTCAAGTCAGTGGCACCTTTAGAAATATGTTTTTTGAGAAAAATGGTGACGTGTTCAATACTTATTTTCCCCTCTGTATATGATTGACCACTGTACTGTCCACTATATCCTCATCTCATTCTGATTTTGACTGTAATGTAATAATGTGCACATTTTTAGCACATAAAAAGCAGCTTTGACATTATAATTATTGTAAATAGCGCTATACAAATAAACTTGAATTAAATTAGTAGAAAATAGTAAAACATTTATGGATAACACTTTAGTTTAAGTCACAATTTGTGCAGTATTAACAAACCATTAACTAACACTACTGGCTTAATAAACTACTAATTGGCTGTTTATTAATAATTAGTAAGGTAGAAGTTTGGTTTGGGTTTTGGGTAGGATTAGCGGTGCAGAATAAGATCATACTTTATAACTATTAATGAACAGTTAATATTTTAACAATAGGCAGGTAATATGCCAGTAGTTAATAGAATGAATTGTGACCTAAACTAAAGTGTTGCCGAAATATGATAATAAATGTAGTTATATATTCCCCAAAATAAATTAATGATCATATTTCTACTTGGAAAAAAGGTTAAGTATACTCATTTTGTTTAATACATTAATATTACCAATATACAGTGTGTATAGTTTTGAATGAGAGGTGAAAAGCTTGTTTATTTTACAAAGCAGATTTATTTTCACTGAATCTGTGCTCATATTTTCCAAGGGTGCCAACAGTTTTGACCAGGATTGTATAATAATCGGAATCAATCCTCATGTCTAACTTGTATCTTCCTCCTGACTTGGCTTTAGCAAAATAATGTTGATTTGACTGTCAGTGAATGGTAACGTAGATCCAGCACCTCATTAACTTATTTTACTTCAGCATGTTTGGCCTTCAGGCTCTGTATCCCAGGAGGTATGTGTGTGTGTGTGTGTGTGTTGCCAGTCTGAAACGCTTCTTTCTGCATGGGTTTTCTGCTACACGTTTGCAGTGGTAATTCAGCAAACTGCATGATTACAGTTCATTGGAATAAATTAAACATTATTTGGGGGTGTGATGATACATAAATTTGTATCAATTTTTTCAGAGTCTCTTGGTTCGGTACATACAGTATACATACTGTATCTGATTGTGAAGTTTTACCCACTGTGTGGAACTTGAATTAGAATTTTTACTATAATTTGTATTGATATTAATATATTAATAGTATCTTTATATTATTAATAGCATGTCAATATTCTCTCTTAAGTTCTAAGACCAGTTTCTTAGTCGGTGCTGTTTCAATTGAGGTGTGAATAAAACATTGAGACATTATAATAATACTAATTATATGGCATTAAGATATCAAATTTCCCACAATTTGTTCAGTTAACCACTAGTTAATTGGGTGGGAATCACAGGTTAACTCATAATGCGATATTATCATGGTATTTTGCCCACGGTATTGATATATCATGATATTAGCGATTCTGCGATATAGATATATATCACTAGAAAACCATCCAGGATATATCATAATATTTGTAAATATTTGTAGATATTTGTATCCATATGCTGAGATTTTCACCATTGCAATGGCTCATCTGTCAGTACTTTAAATGACCCCGGTGACTCTCTAATGTATTGTTGATCCACCATTACTGGAAGCGTCACATGTAGGCAGCTGGATGTACTGCAGCCAAAGCGGTAAACTGCTGCAGTCAGTGTAACCGATTAATTAATTTAGATCTTTTGTACATTTAGATAAATATCAATACTTGGCACCAGAGTATCAATAATGTATCACAACCGGAAATATCATGATATATTGGTACATCGATTTTTTTTGTCCCACCCCTACTAGTTTATAAAAAAGATGCAATTTTATGTATAGTTTTTCCCTGGACTGTGACCAAGGTATGTATCAAATCATTTGTGTATCATTACACCTCCACAAGTTTTTGCTTCTCTTATTGCAATATTTTTGTTCTTTGACTAAAAATCTGGCAACCATTTTTAAAAAAGCTAAAAAACAATTACTCAAAATTCTTAGTAATGGTTCATAATTAATTAATGGTTGATATAAGCATACACTGTAAAAATTTACATGATCAATTAGTCATGACAACATGTTTTTAGTTCATTGTAACTTATTAAACTAAGTTAATCATGTTTTAACTTAATTTTATAAGTTACACAAGTTGTTTTAAATCAGTTTAACATATTATAAGTTAAATGGACTCATGAATTTAATTTGATTCAGCTTTAAGGCAACCAGGATTTTTTACAGTGTACCTACAGTTCAAAATTATGGTGTTTTGAAAGTGCTTGTACTGTAAATGTATGGAGACAGATCAGTCTCAATAATAAACCATTTGCATTCATAAAATTCATAAATGCACAGCACGATTCATAAATCCACAACTCCAATTCATAAATTCAAAACACAATTCATTAATTCAAAAGTAAAAGGCAAAAATATTTCCCAAATGCTCACACATGTATCTTACCTAAATTATGAATATACCTAAATATTACACAATTATGTATATATGAAGTTCTTGGATTCCTTTCCTCATGCATTTATGAATTATGTACGATGCATTTATAAACCACTGAATGTGCATTTGAAAATGCTCACACGATCATGGAGTTCTTTGAATTTGTGCGGTAATTTTGAGACCTTCCTTGCAGGACATGATTCTTACATGTATTTTTTGAAGGATATTCTGTCTTTTTTGAAGGATATTCTTTTTTTGAAGGATATTCTGCCAATCGCGGTGAGTTTTTAGTCCACCAATCAAAACACTCCTTACTGAACAAACTCAAGAAGCTCCACCATTTAATTATTATTATTTTATAGAAAATAAAATAAATGGTTTTAGCAGTATTATTAGACATTTGTCATTAAAATAATGTTGTAGTAAGGGAAATATTTTTGATATATAAGTTATATTTATATATATATATATATATATATATATATATATATATATATATATATATATATATATATATATATATATATATATATATATATATATATATATATATATATAAATATATATATATATATATATATATATATATATATATATATATATATATATATATATATATATATATATATATATATATATTTATATATTGACATAAATATTATACTTTTGAATTGATGAATTGTTTTTTGAATTTACCAATTGGATTTGTGGATTTATGAATTGTGCTATGCATTTATTAATTTATGAATGCAAATGTATTATTTTTGAGACTGGTCTGCCTTCATATAAATAAGGTTAATGAAAACTGGAGATAATTTGTAAAAAGTATCTTGACAGCATTTTGGATACATTTGTTGTACATTTATTTATTTACTTAATTTTACTTACATTGTTCTGTGATCACTGCACTTCATTAATACTAAAAGAATTGATTACTTGTCAGAATTTATAAAAAAAAAAAAAAAACACTTGCATGCTTCTCAGCTGAGGTTTGGTGTTTGATATTTGATATAATTCTGATTCAACATCTGGTTTTATTCCTATAGTGTATTTACCAGTAAGTTTAACCAATATACTTATTCATAAGTTGTATTTCCTGCATGCTTTTCCTTTTGATTTTAGTCTAAAGTGACCAAAATCTTGTCATACGGCCTAATAATCTGTCAAAAGAAAAGATTTACCATGTTCTTTCTCTATCTCTATCTCTGATGCACACCAAAGGTCATATTCTATTGGGTAAGATATTGTAGATCCCAGATGGAGATTAGCAATAGCTGGCTTTCTTCAGCTTCTGCATGTTACATGAGGACAGTGACCGTGCTGAAACCAAACCTGACTTTAAGACACAGTGTTTCCATTATTAATCAATATGACTGTGAAGGTGCATTCGATATCTGAGCAATTAATGTGAATGTTTTAAGACAATTTTGAGAGTGTCATCCTAACATTAATTCTAACAGCATGAGAAGCCATTAATACATATAGATAATATAAGATCTGAAATGGTTCAGTCTTCCAGAATGTGTTGTAGCATTATAATTGCTGTATTTTTTTATTACAATTAGGGGTTTTTTGAAGCATCAATGGTTCCATCAAGAGCCTTTAAAGTACTTTTCATTGGAAAAAAGGTTCTATATAGTAAAAATGCTTTTTTAAAGGTTTTTCATTGAACATAAAGTGTTTTTTTAAAGAATTGTTCCCTTAAATTACCTTAAGTTAACTAAAAACAGTTCTACTGTTGCATTGCTGTAAATTTAAAAGTGTAGAAATTAGGCCTGTCACTATAATCAATAAATCGACTCTTCACACAAGACATGGACATGACCTCAATCATTTTTGGTGATGCAATATATATCACCCATATATACAAGCAATTCTAGCAACATTTTGGCTGATTGCGTAGCATCTCTATCTCTATTGGAGGTGTCAGTGTCAGTATGGTTAAAAACACTGTAGTATTTACTGTAAATTACTATAGTATATTTTCACGTGGATGCCTGACGAATGAAAATAGATCTAGTAGCAGATATCACAGCCTCTGTTACTTTTTACCTTGCACTTTTTTGTTAACATTTAAATAGCCCCTATTATGGGTTTTTGAAAATCACCTTCCATGCAGTGTGCAACACACCTCTAGGTAAATAAAAACATCCAGCTGAGGTTCAAATCTGAAAGTGCACCGTCTTTAAAACTATTGATATTTTTTAAATATAAGATTCGACTCAAATGATTCGTCGTTCGTCCGGATCTTTTGCCTGTTCGTATTGACGTCGACACGAAACAATACCGAATATGAAGTGCTGGATCTGGTAAAACAATAACGCGCCTTTTACGTCAGAGTCAAACGCTAGCAGAGTGCAAGGTTGTGTGCGACTGATCATGACTGAAGATGAGTGAACATTAATGAGTGAACGTTCTGGTGATTAATACAATAATCTATCCTGCAACAGGGGATTCGTCGGCCGTTTGTTAAAGAAAGGATCAAAAAAAGACTATTGATGTATGGGACTTTGTCAGAGCTTGACAGGAACTTTATCAGTACTCAGTTCATGGATCAGTTTCTTCCTCCATTTCACAAGTGTACGTAAGTGCGATTAAAATGGTTGCGTCCTTGTTTTCTCTAGCTTGCAAAATATGTATTTAATTATGCTTTGCTACTTGTAATCACTCCACACGGCTTGTACTGTATCTGGTTAACTCTTTATATTCACATATCGCGTCTAAAGCCATGTTGAAAATGCATCGCATGCCGCTTTCTTTATGAATTTAAATGCATTTGTGAGCTCACGATCCTCTGTCATTTCTCCTTGCTATGGCCACCTTCAGCTGTTCCTACACACGTGCGACGATCAAGGTTCAAATAATTCAGATTTTGCCACTGTGTGGATTAATACTGAATGTGTGTCACTGTTTTTACTTATGGTTAAGAATAGAGCAATATGCTGGTGTTTAAATGCATTGCTTTAATGCACTCCTGCATTGGGCTCACACATACACTCTGCACTCTGACTACTTCAACAATGTTGATAAGCCATGATGGGCATTTCACTTTGTCTCGCACTAAACGCAGTGGACCAATCGCCACAGACTAAGTCATCGGATCAATCAGTGCAGATTAGCATTGCGCTAAGGAGGGGTTTGGGAACAGATGAATCGCTGAACAAATCGTATGGGAGTCGTTGGGATAATTAGGTAAAAATAAATGCATATTATAAGACAAAGAAACTGTTTTTTGACCCCCAAAACCAAAATATGACCTTTTATAATGCATAATAGGGGCTCTTTAAATCTTATTAGTTTATTTAGGATATAAATTTTCACATTCCAATTCCAATACCTAATTATTAAATTGTTAAAATGACATATAATTTAATTAAATATTCCTAAGAATAAAATATGATGTGTTCTTTGGAAGAGTGTACTTGCATGGTGATGACATTACATTCTGACATTAAATAATGAGTGGCAAAAAATGGTCTCAAAATGACAATAATATTGTTTATTGCAATATATTTTGGTGCAATATATCGTACAACAAAACATAGATATTGTGACAGGCCTAATAGAAATAAAAATGTTTCCACTATAAAGAAGCTTTTGTGCAATTGGTGTTAAATTTCCTGAATGGAAGCACACATTAAAATAAGACACCTTTATTTGTAAGAGTGTAGGTAACTGGTTTCAGCAGGTGTTGCTTTTTATTGTGAACTAGTTATGTGTTGACGAATAATGCATGTAATACCCTGTGTTGGTACATCATTTATGAAAGAAAGAGCAGCACATCTTTACACCTGTTTCGAGTAATGTTTTTTTAATATGCTTGTGGTTTATAGTGATATGGTGCATTGAAAAGTCTTGAATACTACAGTTTGGGGTCTGCTAGAGTTTTTGTTGTTGTTTTTAAAGAAATTAATTTTTTTTTATGCAGTAAGAATGGATTAAGGGGATAGTTCACATAATATTCTGTTATCATATTCACCCTTTATTTGTTTCAAATCTGTTTCTTCTGTTGAACACAAAAGAAGATATTGTGAAGAAAGCTGGAAACCTGTTACCATTGACTTCCATAGTGTTTGTTTAACCATTTGCCAATGGTTACAGGTTTTAAGCTTTCTTTAAAATGAATTACTTAGAGTTCAAAAGAGTAAAGAAACTCATAAAGGTTTGGAACCACTTGAGAGTGAGTAAACAGTGAGTAAATTGTCATTTTACTGTGACAACTATCCCTTAGTTGAACTATCCCTTTAAGTTTGTTAAAATTTTAAGTGTGTACATGCTGTCCATTAAAGAGTCCTGTGTTCGTAAATTATTACGCAGCACAGCTCTTTTCAACATGGATAGTATTAAGAAACGTTTCCAAATTCCAACTCAGAGATCAAAGATGATGTGATACTAAACACTGTGAAATAATGTCAAAAATTAAGCCACAATAATCAATTAAATGTAAAATATATATATATATATATATATATATATATATATATCAAAACAGAAAACCGTTATTCTCAATTTGTACTAATATTTCACAACAGTTCTGTTTTACTTTGTTTATTATGATCAATTCAGCCTTTTAAGAGACTTATTTCAAAATTGCAAAGTCTTACAGACCCCAAACATTTGAACAATATAGTGTAGATGTAGTAAATCTATTGCTGCAGATTTTACTTAAATATCACAAGAATTACAGCTTTAAATCTAGTAAGTACTAGCGTTGTGTGCATCTCATTTGCAATGTATTTGTTTGTCTATGATAATGATTGAACCCTCTCTTGCTTGGCCATGCTTTCATGGGACAGCTATTCTGTACGCCATTCAATGAGCATGCCTGCCATGAGGTAAATGTGTGTGACAGCCTATTTTACATCTTTGTATTTGTATTGCATTTAATACCGTCTTCCAAAACATCCAGAAATTTGATGTTCTAGGACACAAACATATATCACATATATATAAAATGGTACAGGTTGAATATTGATGTGTCATATGTATACAGTACAGTCTTTTTTATTAAAACTATAAGTAGTGCTATAATATATATTTATATCCATTAAAATAACAGTTTGGTGACGTAACATAGGAATAAAAAAGATATTCAAATGCAAAAGCAAAATACAAAATTTCAACAAAATTATATATTTTTTATGTTTCTCTTGATTTTTTTTTCTGTTCATTACAATTATTATTTTTATTTTCCCCCAACATAATCATTTGGATGTACACATTTTTGGACCGTGATCTTAAGTTTTTTCTTAGATTAGTTCCCAGTTTTGGCTTTGGTACTGACTAATGTAATTTATACACACAAATATATTATTGTAATGCATCCTATAGAAAATATTCATTTAAAAGAGAGATCTGTGATGGGTGTATATATATATATATATATATATATATATATATATATATATATATATATATATATATATATATATATATATATATATATATATATATATATATATATATATATATATACATACAGTTGAAGTCAGATTTATTAGCCATCCTGTTTATTTTTTCCCCTTTGAAAATGCATATTTCTTTTAGACTTATAAAAGTATATAATAAATAAACAAATATCATTAAACTCAATAATAAAACTTAATAAAATGAAAAAAAAATTTTTATTGATATACATCAATTTTATATATTTATATATATACACAGTTGAAGTCAGAATTATTAGCCCCGTTTATTTTTTTTCCTCGGTTTCTGTTTAACAGAGAGAAGATTTTTTTTCAACACATTTCTAATCATAATAGGTTTAATAACTCATTTCTAATAACTGATAAATTTTTTTTATGATGACAGTAAATAATATTTTAATAATATTAAGTAATATTTAATAATATTAAGACACTTCTGTACAGCTTAAAGTGACATTTAAAGGCTTAACTAGGTTAATTAGGTTAACTAAGCAGGTTAGGGTAATTAGGCAAGTTATTGTATAATGATGGTTTGTTCTGTAGACTATCAAAAATAATTTAGCTTAAAGGGGCTAATAATTTTGACCTTAAAATGGCTTTTAAAAAATGTAAAACTGCTTTAATTCTAGCCGAAATAAAACAAATAAGACTTTATTCAGAAGAAAAAATATTATCAGACATACTGTGAAAATTTCCTTGCTCTGTTAAACATCATTTGGGAAATATTTAAAAAAGAAAAAATTCAAAGGGGGGCTAATAATTCTGACTTCAACTATGTGTGTGTGTGTGTGTGTGTGTGTGTGTGTGTGTGTGTGTGTGTGTGTGTGTGTGTGTGTGTGTGTGTGTGTGTGTGTGTGTGTGTGTGTGTGTGTGTGTGTGTGTGTGTGTGTGTGTGTGTGTGTGTGTGTGTGTGAGTGTGTGTGTGTGTGTGGTGTGTTATATTTATATTTTCTTCTCGCAATTTTGAGTTTATTCTGAGTTTGTTTAAAAATAAAAGGGTTTATTTATCACTTCTCACAATTTATAGGCCTTACAAGCCTTATTATTCACTATATTTTTTAATCTTCTTATATCGTTTTTTGCAATAACTTTGAATTTCACAATTCCCTTTTCAAATTGTAAAATATGAACTATAAAACATAAACTATAAATTGCAAGTCAAAATTGTTATGAAGACACAAAGAAAAATTGAAACTTATGTTAACTTGTAGTTGCAAGTTTGTAACTGGAAATAGCAGGTAATAAACTTGCAATTCTGAGAAGAACAGTGAAAACAAGAATAAAAATTGATGTTAAAATTGATATTTTATTCTGTGGCACAAATCACATTCTTTGAGTTTATTGTTGGATTTATTATATATAGTTAAATAAAACTAAACTGTTCATTATTTTCCAGGAACTCGCCTAGCTTCAAGACCTTTGAGGAGAAAGTTGAAAGCACAGTGTCAAACATCAAGGTAAGCCTGACATATAATCGCGCCTCAGTGCTCAAACCACCAAATTGTGACTTGGTTTGACCCTTAGTTTGAGTCCTGTTAATAATTGATCAGCTTATCATTGGGAGTTTTCAACTTCCCATTGCTGGATGCCAAAAATTCAACATAACGTCATGGATGTTCTGTGTTGTGAGCAGTCAAAGGTTGGAGGAACGGGAGGAGCGGGCAGTTTTGAAGAGGTCCTGTCCTCAGCGGCCCACGCCAGCGCACAGGACACCCCTACCAATAATGTGACAGAGAGCAGCGAACGCTCATGCTAAGGCTGACAATGGATTACAGGTGGAACTCTGATGCCCCCTAGTGGTGTGGAGAATTTGGTGAAAAATGCCCAGGGGGCCCAACATTTGCTGCGTCCCAATGTGCATACTTATACCATGAAAGTATGTGCTCCTTTTGTGAGGACATATTTGTGAGTGTGTAACAGAAGAGTTTGCGAGCTTTTGGACAAACTACTTTGTCATTAATGGATCGTTATGTTGCTTAATTACATCTTGTCACATACACATTTCATTTATAATTAATTTGCTATTAAATTTGAGATTAAGTAGCATGTTAATCAACCTTTCATACAGAGAAATCTACACATTTGTTTGCATAATTGTGCATTCAAAAGTTAATGGCCAAATGCATCAATATAATAAGGTTTCAGCTTAAATATATGGTTAGAAATTAATCTGGTTAGATAATAATAGTTTATCATCAATTCATTAAACTCTTTTACCTAAAAGCCTCTTCACTTAACTGTCATGTGCATGTGCATCCACCATGTTTGTAGTTTTTGAAGCACATTTTACCTACGTTGGTAGTTTTACTTCACATCCGATGCACAATCGGAAGGATCTGCACTACAAACTTCCTCCAGAAATAGCAGACCATCCAGCTAACACTCATTTAAACTACTATGATTTAGGACACACTTGTACTGATATGGATAGTATGCTAATTGGGATGCAGCAATAGTAATAATACATGCTTTTGTGTGCTGGTGGATTATTCATCCAAAATGTTTCTAATCTTTTGTATGGAAGAAAAACAACCAAGTGGAGCATGTATAATCTTTAACTTTTCTTCGAAATGTGTATATTTTCTAAAGAGATTTTGGAGCAGTCTTACGTTATTATTATTTATACTAACTCAACATTAATGTAACCGTAACAAAGCATGACGCTTTTCCCAGACCAAAAATATTGGCTGAATATACAAATCTAAGTACAGTACTTGAAAGTATGTTTAGGACTTTTATGTTGTCATATATTTTAATACGGATATATTTCTGTTGTATTTAGTCCTCAGTTACACACTGACAAAAAATGATTCATTGGATTTACTCAATGTTTTTTAAGGTAAGTGATTGCAAACAATTTATATGGGCTGAATTTAAACATACAAAATAGTTGAACATTACTAAATTTAATTACTTTGTTTAAATTCAGTCCATATAAAGAGTTTGCAACCACTTGCCTTAAAAAACATTGAGTAAATCCAATGAATATTTTTTTTCAGTGTAGATCATGTTTACTGATAACAAATACAAACAGCAAATTATAGAACAATAACAATTGTCAACTAGCAGAAATGTATAGCATTATTATATTGCTTTTCTTTATTATGCATTATTATTAAGGTTGATTAAAATAACAGAATTTTCCCAAATCTCTGTGTTGAGCTACCGTTCATTAATAACATTAGTCATTAAACTTTTTTTTTTGCCATAAAGTCTCAGCTCATCAGTCATGAAATAAAGGTGAACTGAACCATAATCAGAAACCATAAAATGACCATTAATTTGACGGTTCCTTCATCACTATTATGACACAAGACAGATGCTGCTCAGCTTTAACCTTTGGGTCGGTTATAAAAATAGTTTTGGCTCCTGGTTAATGCTTTGCTCTTCACTTTCTTGACCTTGTGAGCTGTTTTGTAAAAACCAAGTCAAATTTAAGACTTTTTAAGAACATTATGAATTAAACTTGAAGGATTTTTTCTAATGGCCAGTGAAAAGATTTTACTTTCCCCTTTAAAATTCAAATTAAGGTATTTCTTAGCCACATATTTTAAATAATGTGTCAAAACAAGCAAACTCTAGCTATATACAGTACATCCAGTTTTTTCCAGCATAACTTTTCTTAAAAAAAAGACAAGTTATTAAAATTAGAATAAACTAAATGTATGTTGTTCAGGTCAGTGTCCTCACCAGGTAGCTGGAGACATCTTAAACAAATGTCATTGTAAGGATGTTCATTCATTCATTCATTTTCTTTTCGGCTTAGTCCCTCTTTATTAATCTGGGGTCGCCACAGCGGAATAAACCGCCAACTTATCCAGGATATGTTTTACGCAGCGGATGCCCTTCCAGCTGCAACCCATCACTGGGAAACACCCATACACACTCATTCACACTCATACACTACGGACAATTTTTTAGCTTACCCAATTCTTGACCTTCTTGCTATGAGGCGACAGCACTACCTACTGCGCCACCATGTCACCCATTGTAAGGATGCAAGGAAGATAATTAAACATTATTGGGAAATCGAGATAATAAATGTATCTTTTGTTAAACGTTTTATTTTTTTAGATGGATTTTTGGCTGTACCGATTGGGAAGCATTACATATACAAAGGACAATTTAGACTTAAAACACCATATTTCAGTAAATTTAGGACTTTTTAAATAATAAAATTTTGTTTTCAAAAATTAAGTATTTCAAGAGCCCAGACACACTGTAAACAATTTTTATAAATGACACTTTATTTAACTGTAATAAACTGGACAGTTATGCAGTAATGTTACTGTATTTAAAAGTTACATTGTAAAAGTTGCTGTCTATTTTAGATAAAGATATGCAATAGTGTAAATACATATACAGCAAGATAAATGGTGCTGTAAAATGTAAATACAGTATTTTGCTCGATTTAGATTTACATTAAGGCTCCGTTTACACTAATATTTTTTACATTTAAAACATGTACTTTTGTCCATACCACCCTGGAGTTTCCGAGCCCCAAAAACGGAGCGTTTTGAAAACGCTAAAGAGACTGTTTTAGTTTTAAAACGCTGCTGCTCTATGTCAGTGTGGATGGGGGGGAAATGGAGACACCTACAGTATATGTTGTAGGGTAAACAAACAGACAAAGTAGTAAGATACACTAAGGCCCCGTTTACACTGGTGAAGTACTGCCAGTAAGTTACTGTAGATTCACTCGGACATTGTTAACCGTGCACCATGTAAAAGTTTGAAAAATTCAGAAAGAAATGACAGATGTTATCCCATTTTGGTGCCCACATCAAAAGAATAAAAAAAGTGACTCGTTCAAATAAAATGTCAAAATATGGGTAATATTCTGTCACAACTCAGCATAACATACACGTATGCAAAAATGAAAACATTGTGTGAGTGTGTTCTGTAAATCATGCTAAAAATATAGTATGGTATATGAAATGCATCATTTTATCTCTTTGAGAAGACAAAGTCCTTTAACACAACATGTTAAGTCCTTAAATTGTATAGCAAAGTATTAGAATTATTGCAGAATATGTTTACTTTTTAATCAAATCAAAATGCAAAGTAAAATCAGGTCAAAAGGACAAGCCACTTCACCTATTTAAGCCAATACAATGCTAATAAACACAAACACAAAGCCTATTTGGCCTTTAATAAAAAAAGATAGATTTTTATTAATAAAATGACAATTGTGGAAACAAACCGTGTCGTGCAGAACATTCAATCAAACAGGACAGAAACATCTCAACCACAAAAAAAAAAAATGCTCCTGTACAATTAAATAAAAACACATCACGGCATATCTGAACAAAATAAACACTCTTGTGCGCAGACGTGTGGAGGTAGGTCATTGTCTGACAGGATCTGAGATCAGGGTTTTGCCAGAGTGAGAGAGTCTGTCTCAGTGGTCTTTTCTCCTCTGGCAGCGATGTGTCGAGCTCGTTCCTCATTCAAACTCTTCACCAGACCCAACACCTCCGGGTGATGAAACTTGCCTGTGATCACAGAACATATATGTGAGTGTGCCGTTTACATATTTAACACGGTTTTTCATTTCATTGCTACATTTAAACATGCTAAAAGGACATGTACTGTATAATCTTGGGCTGCACCATAGATATATACACTATATATCACATAGGGACCCTGAGCATGCGTCAATAGCGCCGCCACATTGGTACAGTGCCCCTAGGACAAATGTCATTCAACCGCACTAGTCAAGACAGTGTGCCAATGTAAAGATGCTGGACTTTAGCGTTATGTACGGATGTAGTAACGAGCAAAGAAAGAAAACAAAGCACAAAGGAAGAACATTTCATAGGTAAGATTTCATTTTTTATGTTTTTGTATGTTATGAACTTTTGTGCTTAACAAGTAATGTTATTGATGATAATACAGTCTCTTACTGCACTGACCATAAGGCAAAGTACCACCAACTCGCACTAAATTCTAAGCTTATGCTAGTTTTGTTGAATAAAATAAGCAAACAATGTTATGAAATATGACAACAAGATGCTGCGCTGCCAGAAACTTGTATTATTGTCGGCTAAGTGAGCGAGTCGTTCATACCGGAGATTCATTCACAAATGAATCGCTCCCTCCGTCAGAATGAGAAGTGAAAGCAGGAGAGGGGTGTGTTTCAGGACATGGATTAGATCAAATTAAACAGGGAAGGAGGATAATACATTTACATGCACACAAACATACACTCTTTGTCGGCAATGCCCGTGCGGTCACATCCATCAATGTAGAAAAGTGATGTAAAATTATAATATTTCGTAATTTAAAAAAATATTTGCATATGGACCACCGGGGAAAACTCCCGATCATAGATATATGTGTATATGTGCATTTCTCTGGCTTTGGATGGCCACAGTACTCCACTTCACCTTGGTCCCGCATTCATTTCAAAGGAGCGCTACCCTGTACTAAAATGGCGGCTCTATTGACGCATTCGTTCTAATAGACAACAGCAGGGTAGGCGACATCTAATGTATATATCTATGGGGCTGCACAATATATCATTTCAGCATCGATATCGCAATGTGTGCATGCGCAATAGTCAGATCGCAGGATATGCAATGTTCAGTTGGGATTATATTTAAACATATAGTTGATTATAATCAATGCAGAGTTTAATCATAGTAGAGTAAGTTTATAATCTGCATGCATTTTTAAAGAGATAGATCCTCCAAATATTTAACTTTACTCACTATTTTCATGACCTTTCACTTGTTTTAAACGTTTATGAGTTGCTTTTTTATGTGGAATACAAAAAGAAGATATTTTAATAACTCATAAACATTCGAAACAAAGAAGAGAAGGGTGAGTAAATATTGAGTTAATTTAAATTTTTGGGTCAACTATCCTTTTAAGGCCTGTGACTGTGAGCATTTCAATATTTCAGAGTTTAAAACATCCGGCCACAAGAAATAATAATGTTTGTAACTTTCATAAAGACTACGTCATGAAGACTATGCTGTGTTGATTATTCAATATCTGTTGCTGAATAATGTTAGACTTTCCATAAAACACTTCACTTTTAAAACAGTTCACTTTTATCTTTATCTATATTGTGGCCATCTATGCTTGAAATGTATTTGCTATATATTATTCGGGATTCACTCCCCTACACATTCACCACAATCAATTTGAAAGTAAGAATTCTTTCCAAATAAAGCTGTTTAAGTCATCTGGTGAAATTGTATTCACATTGCAATATGTATTGCAGAAATACAAAATATCGCAATGTCAGGTTTTTTCCAATATCTTGCAGCCCTAGTATAATCATTGTGTATTTATCTTGCCTCTTTTGCAGCATCTCACACAATAAGGCATAGGTGTCAAACTCAGTTCCTGGAGGGCCACAGCTCTGCAGTTTAGTTCCAACCCTAATTAAACACACCTGATCAAACTAACTGAGTCCTTCAGGCTAGGGCTGTTTCTCAATATGCGTTCTTCAGCGGTCTTGCGTCCTCGTGTTCTCGTGTAATATCATCATCAGCTGCCAAAGTTCAGTTTCAAAACTCAAGACCGCAAGAACAGAGAACGTGTGAAACTTCCCGGATGTGTTCTTGATATCGAGGACGCACCGATGCAGACTTGAGCGCCGATCTCGCTTTAGAAGTCCCAGAAGTCGTTGCGACTGGAGGTGGGAAGTGCAGCATTTTATTTAGATTTATTATTAAAGTTCAGAGATATAACTTATTTACCTCAGGAGTTTCCCTAAATGAACCTGTGAATATAAACATTACCATGGACATCTTAATAAAGGAATAAACACATTAAGGGTGTTTGTTTGCTGAAATTCGTATTAAAATCAGTTTTATTTATGTTGTGCAATGTATATTTATAATGTTTTATGCATGGTATATATTTTGAAAAGGGGATAAACAATAAATCGTTGTATGAATGCTGTAATGTTTAAATCATTTTCCATTTAAAATGCGTGACGGTCACGTGACCATCAGGAAGAACGCAGCATCTCATTTCTCACAGGACGCGTTCTCTGTTCTTGCGGTCTCCCGAGTTCGTTCTTCCAAAGACACCTGGCAAGACCAGTCTTCACAAGAACGCAAGTCCGTTCTCTGCGTTCTTGGAATTGAGAAACAGCCTAGATAAAACGTACAGGCAAGTGTGCTGAAGCAGGGTTGGAACTAAACTGAGCAGGGCTGCGGCCCTCCAGGAACTGAGTTTAACACTAGTACAATACAATATTCCAAAAACAAGACATTAAAGTTAAAGATTTTTTTTTTTTTTTTAGATGCTCAAGTTTCCCGTTCCACTGCTTGTGTTTTTTTAAAGCTAAAACTTGTTTGTGCTTTTCCTTGTGATTAAAGTCAGAGTAAATATTGCCAATACTAGTTATTGTAATTTTCAAATATTTATTTTAGATCAAATATAGGACGATTTTTTTCATAAATGAGGCCAATGTACTGATTGTTTCTATGGTTACAACCAAAAAAATTTAATATGTACCACATTGTACCAATTGTGACCCTGGAACACAAAATAGTCTTATGTTGCATGGGTGTGTTTTTGTGAATAGACAAAAAGTACATTGTGTGAGTTAAAATTATTGGTTTTTATTTTATGCCAAAATCACTAAAATATTAAGTAAAGATCAACATCCATTAAGACATTTTGTGAATTTCATTACATAAATATATCACTTTTTTTTAATAGTAACATGGATTGCTAAGACATTTTGACTTCATTAAAAGACAATTTCTGCATATTTTGATTTTTTAAAAAATATTGGTATCGGCCAAACTACATGTCGATTGAAAGCTTATTGAGATCTATAAATCTCAATTTCAATAAAATTACACTTACGATTGGTTTTGTGGTCCAGGTTCACAATTTGTACAATAGCAAAGTGAAAAAAAGAATTGTGCATAGTGTTTGTAGGATTTTTCATAATTTAAAGAAAATATCAAAACATTAATTACAATGGTCAGAAAACAAAAAGATAACATTTGCAGTCACTCCCTCGGTTATTGAACAGGAAATACAAATGCAACATTTGTTATTTAATGCCAAGTAGGAACATGTAACCTTCTTTCTTATGATCATTTCACAAGTTTTGAAACGTATTGATGCTCTTTCACTTGATCACGACACGAGAGTCCATCCAATTCTGTGTATCTTCATTGATTTTTTACAGCCACACGTGTCAATTTCGTCACAATTCACTCATATACAACTTGTTTGTTCCAGTTTGATGAATTCTGGTTTAAATTTGACAATTTTACAGTCAAAAGCTTGTGCTCTCCAACACCTGCACATCACACTAACAACTCACGTGTGCCAAAAAACATGCATACTAAAACAGCTTACTACACAATAGCAGTAGAAAAAGTAACAAAGTATATGACATACAAATGAACAAGAACACATTATATAACACAAAAAATTACAATAATTACCTCAAACAATAAACTATGAAATATGGCTCTTACACCAAGGTTGGCATAAAATTAAATATAGCAGACCTTGTTCTTTCCAATGTTAATAATAATAATATAAAAGTGTGGAAAGTAACGTATCCTCACAGTCTGTAGAAATAGTCTGTCAGATCCTGAGCTTGTAAAAGAATCAGTGTGTGTGTGTGTGTGTGTGTGTGTGTGTGTGTGTGTGTGTGTGTGTGTGTGTGTGTGTGTGTGTGTGTATTAGTGACGCTCAAACCTTCAGTAGAGACGAAGAACTCCTGCAGTCGTCCAGGTTTCCCTTCTAACTCCTCATACTCATGGGCTTGTATGATCATCTCCAGGTTGTCCAGCTCCTTCACCAGTTTGGCTTCTGGACTGGACTGAGTCTCATACTCCTAAAGGAAATGCAAACTTGTTTATAATGCCATTACCAACCAGAAAAGGAAACTTACAACATGTTTTGGTCATTTACTCACCTCCCATAAATTGTAAATCTCTTTCTGCAAGCGATCATCTAACAGGCCTGTGATGTGCACCATTGCATCCTGACGAGAGAAAGATTCTCAATGTTTAATGTCAACAAATAATAAAAAAAAATTTAAATGTTTACTTCAAACCATCATACTTTTTCCCTTCTGTGCTTCTCTGCCTTGCTAACATTGTCTGCTGGAGCAATATCTCCCACAATACACTCAGCCAAGTCATGAACTAAAGCCAGCTTCATGCATCTGCGAAGAGAAGACCGAATTGAACATGTGAGTTAATTAAGTGGTGTCGAAATAACTTTTTTTTTAATGATTTACCACAATTTAAAATCATAGTATTTTCATTTTAAATAATTTTAATAGATTTTTTGTACAGTAAAAATATGTATACAATTTATATAGTTACAGAATGTTAATAATTCACAAATTGTTACCATGTCTAATTTCATGTAATTTCATGTAAATGTGATCAGAGTGGGAAAAGGATTACAAATGTACAAAATGTGCATTAAAAAAACGGCACTTTCGCTCTCTTTGTGTATTATTATGACTGGCATCTGTAAGAGTAAAAAGAAAACATGCCAACTCAGTCTTTTGGCATATATTACAGTGGTTTTTACTGTTTTTAAGTAAGAATCCACTAAGAGACTAGATTCAAAAGTTTTGAGTGAACAGCTCACTTAAAAGAGATAGTTCACCCAAAAATGGAAATTCTGTCATTTACTCACTCTTTACTTGTTCCAAACCTGTTTTACTATCTTTCTTCTGCTGGACACAAAAGAAGATACTTCGAAGAAAGATGGAAACCTGTAAACATTGACTTCCGGAGTATTCGTTTTCCTACTACACAAGTTGATAATAACAAGTTCTCAGATTTCTTCAAAATATCTTATTTAGTGATCAACAGAAAAAAACAGAAATTCATAAAGGTTTGAAACCACACAAGGGGGAGTAAATGAAGTTAATTTTCATTTTTTGTGCAAACTATCCCTTTGTGTGAATGAATAAACCACACGAATGAGTCTAAATTAACTGAACAAATGTGAATTGACTGGAATAGTTGGAATAAAGTGAAAATTACACCGCAAATGAGAATCAGTCTTAATAAATCGCACAAAAGTACAGAATGAATCTAACTGAACGAAACAAACGAAATACCTAAATGAATTGGCTAAGCCCCGCCTTAAAATATTTATCAACCAATCCTACCATAGCAACAGTTGCTCGCTTCCACAAACGATTTGATTGTTTCAGCTGTTTAAGCAGTTGCTTTATTTCAAAGAAGTCATCGACGAGTACGGTACCAATTTGTTTTTAGGTTTCTACGACAGCAAACAAAGAAGCTGATATAAGCGACATTTATCAACAGTTTATAAACTTTTTAAGAAGAAAGCAGCAGCAGCAGCTATGGACACAAAAGTCAACCGTGGTTCGCTAGAACTTACATGAGGTAGCGTTAACGATAAATAGTGAACATACCAAAACAACCATCGATTTTAAGAGCTCTCTTACAGACCTTTCTTTGTTGACACTGATGTCCTGTATTGTTAAGGCCATCATTGACATTCTGTACATATGATCAGACACACTCTCGGGCTGTTTGATATTTCTGTACACCCATCCTGTTCGCGGCACTCGCTGC
>LR812538.1:44545842-44658342 GCA_903798195.1 Danio kyathit | reverse complement strand
ACATTCCTGTACAATGCCCTTGATGGGTGAACATTAGCCAGTGGGGGAGTGTCTTTTGTCTCTCCAGGTGTGAATTATTCATGATCATTGCCACTCCCACGCTTACAGCTGAGCTGACCCAAAACAGACTGTACAAAATGTAAATCACTGTAATGTTTTCTTTGAATCAGTGAACAGAATAATTTTCACATAATTGTGAGGTCAATATTCTAGCCTACAGGATTGGTACTCAAAAGTCTTATTCAGGCCCATTCAGTGTGGTTTTTTGGACCTTATTTCAGCTATATTTTTTTCACCAAAACCATGCATAATATTTTTTTTTCTAAAAAACGCAAGCATGTACGTCAATATTGCTCACATGTTATTGTAGCACAGTTTGTGCTGAATACAAAAAAATACATGTTGGCCAATACTATGTAATAAGTAGCTGAAATAAGCACAAATGTTTTAGGGGCCCCAAAATCATCTCAGACCCCAAAGGGTTAAAACAAGCTAAATAATCTTGTTTTTCCTTTTGACATAAGATTATTTTGCTTACCCTATTGGCAGATTATTTAGCTTGTTTTAAGGAAAAACTCACTTAGTTTTGGCATATTATTTCTTTAAACAAGACACTATTTTTTGCTTGTCTAGAAAATGCTTCATTTAAAAATGTGTATATATATTTGGACCAGAAACAAGACAGAAATCATTTAGTAAAAGCATTTTTTTTGCAGTGTAAACTTTCTTGCAGTGCATTTTCCCGCAGCGTCTACTCCATCCACCAGTGTCTGTGTGTACGTGTTACTGATGGCATTGTCGTGTCTGTCCTCTCCGCTTAATTAAAAAAGTCTCATGGCATCTCACAATGTATTACTCTGTTCTAGCCTTGTCATCCTCAAGGACCCTCCTGCCATTTGCACAGTCGCTATCAGCCGGCCCTATTGGCGTTTATACCAGAAGCCTCATGTCCATCCATTATAGTCAAGCCCGCTCAGATTAGCAGTTTCCATCTGGGCTTTTCTGTAGCAGGTGTTATGTAGTGAGGCCAGTTCCCCTCTCAAGGTTGCCCTGGTGCCACAGCCGTTTAAGCTGTTCATTTATTGACTTGCTCTGATAAAACTGAGAACGCACAATGTAACATACTCGCACAGGTACAATGTGGAGTGCTGGAAAAGCAAACACGATCTGGTGCAGACAATGTGATGACTCGACTGTCTGGAGTCTTTTAGCATGCTTCATTTAGGACGGCCACTGACCTTCCTTTCCCGTCTCACATGCTGCATATCGGTTTTCGTCCCCATTCAAACTGGTTTTCCTATTTTGACCTTGTTTTATATGCATATGCAATCCGGATTATGCGTGGTCGGGTGCGATATTTTGCATGCAGATCTGATTGTAGGGTAGACAAATATGGCAAAACCATCTGATTTTCTACTTTATAAGCCAAGTTTTGTTTAGATCACTTTTCAGGCTATATACAGGAATCAGACAGTGAAATTGAATACCTTTTAAGACCTTTTTTAAGACTCTTTCCATACATTTTAAAACCTCTTTGCCACTTCAGGTTTCAACTGGTAACATTGGCAACATTTTAACTTACAGTATATTTACTAAAGACTGGTTGGAACAAACTAATCCTAATCTAAAACATTATTCATATACTGAATAATGCTAATCCAGCAGCGATGCCTATAGAACAGCAGGACAAAACAGCATGACGTCAAATCTAGAAGGATTTTATCGATTTCATAAACTACACAGCATCTCAGTATATTCGCAGATTATAAATGAGCATTTTTATACTTTTTAAGGGCCTTAATTTTCCTCTAAATTGAATTATCAGCTTTTAATACTTTAAGACCCCGCGGACATCCTGCTTTTATATGTATACATCTATAGGAAGCTTGTTTTCCTAGTGCCACTGATAAAATATAAAATAAGCTAAATGCATTTTTTAAAATCTCACAATTGAATTTTTTTATAGTATGTCATCATTGTCAGAATAAATTGAGACAAAAGAGAAAAACTCACAGTTGCATGTTATAAAGTCAGAATTGCGGGATATAAACCTGCAATTTTGACTTTGTGATTTATAAAGTCAGAATTGCGGGATATAAACCTGTAATTTTGACTTTGTGATTTATAAAGTCAGAATTGTAAGATATATACTCACAATTCGACTTGCAATTGTAAGATAAAAATAAATAAAAAGATAAAAAGTCATAAATGGAAAAAGAAAAGTCAGCATTGCGGGTTTATGACAGCCAATTTTGGCTGTTTTTCTCATAATTCTGACTTTTTTGGGGGGCAATTCTGTTTTTTGCGTGTTTGTGTCATAAAATTGTGAGGAAAAAAATAACACTTTTATTTTAGGTACCAATTCTCACTATTAACAAATGGCTTACTGCCTGCCTATTATTAAGATATTAGCTGTTTATCATTCATTCATTCATTCATTTCTTTTCGGCTTAGTCCCTTTAATAATCAGGGGTCACCACAGTGGAATGAACCGCCAACTTATCCAGCATATGTTTTACACAGCGGATGCCCTTTCCAGCTGCAACCCATCACTGGGAAACATCCATACACTCCCATTCACACACAAACATACACTACGGACAATAAAGCTCATGTCTTTGGACTAGTGAGGGAAACCGGCGCACTCGGAGGAAACCCACGCCAACACGGGGAGAACATGCAAACTCCACACAGAAATGCCAACTGTCCCAGCCAGCGACCTTTTGCTGTGAGGCTAACTACTGAGCCACTGTGCCACCAATAATAATAATAATAATAATAATAATAATAATAATAATAATAATAATAATAAATATTCCTTGAGCACCAAATCAGAATATTAGAATGATTTCTGGAGTATCATGTGGTGTAATTATGTTAAAATTCAGCTTTGCATCACATTAATAATATTCAATAATATTTCATTTTAAATATACTCAAACAGAAAATAGTTCATTACAATTTTTTATAATATTTAAGTCAAAATAAAATATTAACCTGCAATCTTCTTACTGTGAGGTGACAGCGCTACCCACTGCGCCACCCCGCTGCCCTTAGCTGTTTATTTGTATTTATAAAATTCATATTCTACATGATCTTATTTTACATCCCAATACCCAAACCTAACTACTACCTTTAGCAAATTAGGAGTTTATTGTACTAAAAGTCATAGTTAACGATGATTTGTTAATAATAAGAATTGTACCCTAAAATAAAGTGTGACCAAAGTAAAAATTTTATATATAAACTCAAGAACAAAGAACAAAGAACAAAACATCAGAATTATGAGATTTAAAAAATCTGTTATGTTCATTTATTCATTCATTCATTCATTCATTTTCTTGTCGGCTTTGTCCCTTGCGGGGTCGCCACAGCGGAATGAACCGCCAACTTATCCAGCACGATTTTACGCAGCGGATGCCCTTCCAGCTGCAACCCATCTCTGGGAACATCCACACACTCATACACTACGGACAATTTAGCTTACCCAATTCACCTGTACCGCATGTCTTTGGACTGTGGGGGAAACCGGAGCACCCGGAGGAAACCCACGCGAACGCAGGGAGAACATGCAAACTCCACACAGAAACGCCAACTGACCCAGCCTAGCCGAGGTTCGAACCTGCGACCCAGCGACGTTCTTGCTGTGAGGCAACAGCACTACCTACTGCGCCACTGCGTTGCCCTCACATTTATTCATTATTTTAAATTAATATTTTTTTTTATTATTATTATTCATTGTCAGAAAAAGGCATCTATAACATATATAATAAACAGTGAATTCTTTTACAATCATATACATGTATCATAATTTACCCAACGCAATCTCACAGCAATTTGTGACTTTTTGATGTAGTGGCTAATTCGTATGATCTAATTCGTACAATTTAGTACAATTCGCTCATCACACAATGACGGTTCAGTTTAGGGGCGGGGTTGGGCGCCACGCCTCCTTTTTAAAATCGTACGGCTGAACTAGCCACTAAACTGAATACCTCCGTTTTCTCGTGAGATTGGGCTGCATTTACCACACAATGACCAATACAATTGTCGTTTAGTGTGATAAATTGTGTTTAAAATATATATAGTGTACACTGTAAAAAATGGCTGTGATTTAAAAAACTGTAAAAATGCTACAGTACAAATTCGGAACCTGGTTAACAGTATGTTTCCTTAATATATCCGGTGAATAACCGTAAATTGACTTTCCCAGAATTCTCTGCATTGCACATAACTTTTTATGCTTTTTGTTGACATTACCATGGATCTTTTTAGTTGTTTCCCCATAAGTAATGTATATTAGTGAGTTATGTTACATCTAATGTTGATAAACAATGTTTATTTCATGACTTTATTTTTGTGTGTTACCATACTGGTGTTTAGTAGCTGTGTGAATGACACTGAGCACCTTCTTTACACTGATACACTTTTCTGATAGTGGGAAAAGTTGTTTGTGATGAGCGTTGGTTCATTATGTATGAACTTTCTCATCACCACCTGCATATGGCTGTGTTAATGTGTCTATATGTGTAAAAAAAGATGTGTAGATGTTGCTAATTTCAAATACAGACATTACCTCTATAAATTAATAAAATATGGTAATTTACTGTAAAAATGAGAAATTACTTTTATTATTTTTTTACGGTTAAATACTGGCAACCAAAGCTGCCGTTTTTTTACCGTAAATTTTACGGATTTCTTTTTTACAGTGTAATAGTTTCATATATTAGAAATATATTACTTGATATATCATTACTTGATGACATATTAACAAAAAAAAAAATGTGCATAGTACTGAGATATGGACAATATGTTATCAGCCCACATACTTAGTAATGCATGACTAAACACACGTAGATTGTAATATAATACTGTTATACTCGCACAGTGTCACATAAAAATCAATACAGAGTGACGCCAGGCTTCAGAAACAAAAATAGCATGCTAAATTTAGAAGACTGCCCTATGAATGCCTTTTTGTTGCATGCCAAGTTATGTCACGTAAATGACTGAGACATTAATAATATATCCGCCTTGCTGGGATACACAAAACCTCATCTTTCTCTCTCTCATCTTGCTTTTCTGGTTCTGTTTTTCATCCTCATAAATCTGCAGTGCTGAGTCACTCTCTTGTCTTCATGTTATCAGAGTGTAAAAAAAAAACTAATTGACAGGTTAAATCATTGAGGAAGAAAATAAAGTATGATATATTCCACACGTTAGCAACAAATAACAGTTTTAGACCCCAAAACAGCTACTACAGACCAGACCATTAGATAGAAAAAACTTAGCGTATGAATAATAATAATAATATAAAATGAGCTCAGGCAAGTGCAAGCAAGCATTCATAAAAAGAGGCAGTGATGTCACTGCATGGAGTGAGAGAGAAGGGGCGGAGGCTCTAAACACACACACACTCGCACACGCGCTCACAGTCTGAGAGTTACAGCAGGAAAGCAGCATATCCAAACACTCAGACTCAGCCTCGCGTGTGCGTACAGACACGCTCCTCACACATCCTTCACCCTGAGCAAGCCCAGCATGCCCTCCAGGAGCCTGGACTGTAATATCTCCACCATCATCGCCTGCGCGGTGGACGTGGAGGTGTTCACCAGTCGAGAGGTCAAGGTAGGGTTGTGACATTCATGCTTGCTTTAGGTATATACAGCTATGGGTTAGTTTAGTGGTTTTAATACCAACACATTGACAAATTAATGGGGTTAAGATGTTTAGACCAGTGTTTCCCAACCCTGTTCCTGGAGGCACACCAACAGTACATATTACAGACGTCTCCCTTATCTAACCCATTTAATTGGAGTCTTTTCAAATGCTCTGATGAGTTGATTCAAGTGTGCCTAATTAGGAAGAGGTTGAAAATGTGTACTGTTGGTGTGCCTTCAGGAAAAGTGTTGGGAAACGCTAGTTTAGACGATGTTTGTTTGTACATAAAGTAACAGACTGGAGAGTCTCATTAAGGACATCTACATACATAAAAAGAGCACTTACAGTAGCCTCGTATACCTTTTTTATTTCCACTGAAAGACTTTTAATTTGAAATTCAGGCATTTGTTCTTGTCTTTCAAGTGATTGTGCTTGTAAATGCACCTCTACTGATGTTAGCTGCTGGTTATTTTGATTGTCTGTGTGTGTGTGTGTGTGTGTGGAGGTTTGCCTCAGCTCTGTTCATTCACACCACACACCATTCATTATCAAATACACTTCGTCTCGGTGCATCACGCTCTTGCTTGACTGGCCATCAATCTCTGAAGTCTGTGACCCCCGCTTATCTTTCACATCACACTTGGTCAGACCTACAAGGTCACCATTGATTGATACCTTATGGTCCATTTGGATGAGTGCTTATAATGCTTCATTGCACACTTTGGAATGAGTGCAACCTGTGCTAATTGAACTACATTATTCTGTACTTGGCAATTTGGTCTATAAGTTCACAAACTAGGTCAGATCTGATAGAGCCATTAGTTTATTTGTTCTGATATTTTTAAAGGCAGCGTGTCTTTGTCACACATGGAAGGAATGTTAGGAACGAGCTGCTTCTTCCTCTTCTTTTTTTCTTTTTTTAAAGATGATCGTCAGTGCTTCCAATAGTTATATGTCTCCAAAAGTAGATTGGATTTTTTGGTCACACTTTATTTTTATGGTCCGTTTGTTGAATTTAAGTTACATTGCAACTAATTGTCATTAGATTATAAGTAGACTGTTAGGTTGGGGTTAGGGTTAGTGTAAGTTGACATGTACTTGCAAAGTTTCTTATAGTCAGTTAAATGTTTGTTGAAGGACTGTTAAATGTCAGTGTCAACAGATATTAAGCAGACAGTCTACTAATATTCAAATGGACCATCAAAATAAAGTGTTACCGATTTTTTTTTTTTTTTGTCTAACATCATGTTATCAGTGCCAGCAAAGAAAAAATCAATTCTTGCTTTTCAGAGTAAAATCAAATGTTAGTTAGAGAAGGAATATTTAATTGGATTCGATGAAAAGTGTACTCACTAAGCAGTATAGAGTCCCCTTCAATATATCGGGCATTAGAACCCACACAGACCGCAGGTTGAGCAGCCCCTGCTGGTCCAACTAACACCACTTCTGGCAGCAACCTAGCTTTCCTATGTGGTCTCCCATCCAGGTACTGATCAGGCGCACCCCTGTTTAGCTTCAGAGGGGGACCATGTGAGAGTTGCAGAGAGCTAGCTGCAGGCTAAAAGTATTAAAAGTATTTGTTTCATGTGTCACGGAATATAAGATAAACATCACATCCATTTGATTTTACCAAGTCCTTCACATAAAATCTACAATTGCTGACAAGTGATACTGCATAAAACCAAACACTCAAACTGTGTATTTTGCTAAGCAACAATGAATAGCAGATGGTATGTCTCCAGCATTTGGTGTTAGCAAATAAAAAAAACATTTGAACAGCTCTTTGAAAAGATGGAAATAATCTTTGACTTCCTTTCCAGTTCTGTTTTTCTACCTACTGCAGTGAAAAAGCATTTTCATTCAGCCCCTCTGCCTTGGCCAAGACACATTAAATATGAAAATCATAAGGAATTTTCATGCAAAACATTTGTGTTGGTGGCTTTTTTGTTTCCTTTTGGCCTTTTTGTTCCCTTTTCTTGGCAAATACTACTTTTCCTCACACATAAGTCAAAAAATCTGACTATCCTAACCCTTGTGTCCAATCCACATCTAATTCAAGATTAAATATGTAGATTGCACATTACACAAATCTATATTATTTCTTCAGAAGACTCCCCAAACGAGTTTTCATGTTTTCAAGAAATTTCATTAAAAAGATATGCTAACATTTTCCAATCTCATATAATTCCTCTTCATCTTTCCCATATGGACCCCTCTTACTCACCATTATAAGATCATGCAGAGTTTCTGAACCCCTGTGTCTGTCTCTTCCTGCCTCATGAGTTTCTCGTGACATGTTTCACATTGCCTCGGCTGTGACTGGCCGAGTTTCAGCATGGGCCATAATGCTGAGTAATAGCAGGAAGAGCAGCAGGTCTTCAGGGCTTTCCGCATTTATTTGCTCCTCGCTGGGAACACTGCAAGTCAGGAGGTCACTTTTATTTTCTCTGGGTGCCACAGAGATGACCTGTTTCCTTTAATAACAGTAAGAACATCTCAGGCACTGCAGCACAACTTCATTTCCTGTCAAACGAGTTCAACAAATAGTCATCCAAATATTAGATCAGCTCTTTCCCTGTTCTCAGCTTACATTGTAAGTAACTATTTCTTTTACCTGACTGTGGTAAATGAGCCTTGCTTCTTCATACAAAGTCATAATTAAGGCCCTGTTTACAACAGGTATTAAGATGTAAAATCTTCAATGTGATCACAAGTGGAGGATGCTAAATACAAGTGTAAATGGTCCACTTTCAACCACTTCCAGAGGAAGTCGAAAAATCAGATTACATCATACTGCATATAACCAGACTAATGCTGTTGAATGGAACAGCCAAAAGGAACAACTTATGTGTTTTTTGCCTGTTCGTTTACACAACAACTGCCTATTTGGGACTGAAAATGCATAGATATGAAAACAGGTTACATAGTAAGGGTGTCGAAATTAACTGTTCCTTCGATGCACCATGATGCAGATGTGGACAATTTAGTATCGTTTCATTAATAGATCATCACCAATTATTACGTACTGACGTCATTTATCTCATATTAGTGTTTTCACGATACTGGAATTCGTTACCAATCGGTACTGAAATAAAAAAAAAAACGTTAATTTCCTGCGAACATTTGATCGCTGTTGAGCACGTTCTTAAACACCTCTGATTTGCCATTGTGTTCATGTGCTCAACAGAAATTACTGTGATTGGCCGTGAAAGTCATCAGTTCACCGAACTCACCGCTGTTTAGTTTAACCACAGATACAGGGACACTGGAGCATTTTAAAGCTGCGATTCATTAGCGGCTCAGCGCATGTCAGCTTATAGACAAACCAGCTGATCGACGTGACCTTGAAACGCTCCGGAAGTGGTGTTAGTGAGACCAGCAAGTCTGTGTGGATCCCAAATCTCCAATATATTGATGGGGACTTTATACTGCTCAGTGAGCGCCGGCTTTTGGATGAGACATTAAACCGAGGTCCTCTCTGTGATCATCAAGGGTGCTTTTACACTAGCCACCCCTGGGTTCATTTGATGTCAAAGTATGGTACGTTTAGCTAGTGTGAACGTGTCTTCTGAACTTGGGTGTGCACACGTGAACCGTACCCGAGTCCGCCTGAAAGAGGTGGTCTGGGGTGTAGTTCGTGCAAACTCGGCAAAAACGGTTCACTTATGAATGAATGCAATCGTACTAAATAATGGAAGTGAACTGCCAACTGTACAACAAACTTTAGTTTTCATAACGTTCATTTGAGTGTGTGTCTGTTTATCACCTACCTTGGTGACAAGCAGGACTGACCCAGTGCAAACAGTGATGTCTGCTTGTCACCACCAAAAACGACTTCTGCAGACATCGCGTGATATACTGAACATTTTTAATGTTTAGTTTTTTTGCGGCAGATAGATGCAAGTGGCTCTCTATATTTTGGCTTTGGTAACCAAAAGATTCAGTAAAAGCAGAATGACTGTGATATGCGGCCGTCACCTAGCAACAGATGCACACAAAACAGCAGCTTGATGAAGCAAGCGTACCGGGGTTCAGAATGAAAAAAAAATGGAGTGAACACAAACCAGCCAAGAAGGTGGCAAGGGGGAACTTGGGTTCGGTCCAGGCAATTGAACCAAGTGTGAAAGCACCCTAAAAATCCCTTCGTGAAGTCCTTCGAAAAAGAGTAGCGGTTTAACCCCAACATCCTGGCCACATTTGCTTCTGTCCATCATGGTCTCTTAACCATCCCCATATCATAATTGGCTTCATCACTCTGTCTCCTCTCCACCAATCAGCTGGTGTGTGGTGTGCGGTCTGGCGCAATAGGGCTGCCGTCGCATCATCCAGTTGGATGCTGCACATTGGTGGAGGATGAGGATATTCCCATAAAAATGTGTAAAGTGCTTTGAGTGTCCAGAAAACCGCCTTATAAATGTAAGGGGTTATTATTATTATTACTATTATTATTATAAAGCATCTCAGCTGGCTATACTTGTTATAACATCACTGATAAACACGTTTATACTGCACCAAGTGAAAACAGGGCCTAAAAGTCATATTCATATTAAGTTTCAAAATGTAATAATTATTTTTTCTTGCACATATACACAAGCCAAAATAGGTTAAACACTTATTTATTTTATGCGCCATTTAGAATGCATTTATTTGAAAGATGTAATTATATACTAGTGCCAGAAAATGTTATTAAATTATTTTTTATTAATAAATTAATAATATTTTAAAGCAGTTTTATTATTTTTATTTTATTTTCTTTATGAAGTAACTTTGGTATTTTGTCATTTCATGTAGTTTTTAGCTTTTTAGTACTTTAACTTCCGTCAGATTTCTTTTTAAAGTATTTATCTAACATGTACATTTTATTTAATATCCCTTATTTTAGGTTTAGTTTACAGTAACAACTGCAACAATCTATGTAATATTGTGAATCTATGTAATATACAGGGGCGTCGCGGTGGCGCAGTAGGTAGTGCTGTTGCCTCACAGCAAGAAGGTCACTGGTTCGAGCCTCGGCTGGGTCAGTTGGCATTTCTGTGTGGAGTTTGCATGTTCTCCCCGTGTTCGCGTGAGTTTCCTACGGGTGCTCCGGTTTACCCCACAAGTCTAAAGACATGCGGTACAGGTAAATTGGGTAAGCTAAAATTGTCCGCAGTGTATGGGTGTTTCCCAGTGATGGGTTGCAGCTGGAAGGGCATCCGCTGATAAAACATATGTTGGCGGTTCATTCTGCTATGGCGACCCCAGATTAATAAAGGGACTAAGCCGAAAAGAAAATGAATGAATGAATATGTAATATACAGATTGTGTCACCAAAATGAACATGTACAAACTATACAGACCCAAAAAAGACATCTAAATCTGTGCTTTGTTAATATATGTACTGTATATAAACATGACTTCTAACTTCTGAATGTTACACAAAGCCAACCAATCAGATTGTATTATACCTGTCTGTTTACTTTAGCGTGTTGCACTAGATCCTGGTATTCCTCTAAGCTTGCAGTCCTTAAAGCAGCATTGTGTGTTTTATAGTCATACATTAAAAGGAGTTATATTTAACCGAGGTCAAAGTGGAACACAAAATATAAGAGCTCAAGAGGCTCTGGCCTGGATCTGTTTAAGATGAATAGTGTCTCCCCATGCAGAGAAAAATTCACCTTTTTCTCCTCCCCCATCGGAGGCTAATTCATCTCCCAGCAAGGAGAGGATCTGGTCTTGATTAAAAGCAGGGGACTGTTAAATTTGACATTCATTTCAGGATTAATGTTAAGGTTAGGCTCAGTTTGCGTTTTCCCCTTCTTCCACCCCCTATTAAGAAAGTTTTCAAGGCACATCGTGAACAGTAAACACACCGCTTGGCCGAAGAACAGCTGTAATTGCTTAAATGCCTGCATGCCTACCACACCGTCCTCAAAAAGAGTGGAAAAGCATAGCACCTTCTGTTTTGTTTTGTTTTTTTCTCCATGGGAAGGCCGATCATTCCTTTCTAATGGAGTCTCCGGCCATATCTGCTGTTTACATTTTAGTATTGTCATCTGATGCAGTTTATACACACTTCGGTTTGGCTTGGCAGGAGTGAGGTGTCACTGGGCTAATGGGTGTTATTTTTAGCATCTCTCTTATCCTTGATGGAGTTTTTATCTGTCGTGCAAAAAAGCTGTAACCGAGTGTGTCATTGCGCAGTAATTTCATGCTTTAGTGGGTTGAGATCATACAGCGGCCCTGACGTCACCACAGGCTGTTTACACTGAAAAAAAATTATGTCTGCTAAATTGTTGCAAGCAATTTATATGTGTTGAATTTAAACAAATTGATGAACCTAATTTGTTTGTTTAAATTCAGACCAAATAAATTGTTTACAACCACTTAACTTGAAAAAAAAAAAAAGTAAATCCAAGGAATCATCTTTGAATCACTTTTTTCAGTGTAGAAACTAACATGGCTGCCTCCAAAACAACTGATTTTAGTCACACTTTATTTTGATGGTCCGTTTGTTGAATTAAAGTTACATTGCATCTACATGCCAACTAATTTTCATTAGATTATAAGTAGACTGTTAGGTTGAGGTTAGGGTTAGGGTTAATGTAAGTTGACATGTACTTGCAAAGTTTCTTATAGTCAGTTAAATGTCTGTTGAAGGAGCAGTATCAATAGATATTAAACAGACAGTCTACTAATACTCAAATGGACCATCAGTGTTACCCTGATTTTTCCCTCTCTTTTAATATAATTCACTTTGATTGGTCCTTTAATGATCCACTCTCACTTAAAATATACATGTTCCTAAGAAGGTTAGGTAAAATTGGTTCACTGACATCCCAGCTAGCAAAATTCATGTGGTTCAAATCTGGCCCACACCAGACACTTAGGGCTTACTCACACTATGCTATCCGAACCGTGCCCAGGCCCGTTTCCCGGATCGTTTGAAAAGTGTGAGTGCTCTAAATTGGGCTCAGGCACGGTATTGGGCGGCCCTGGCCCGGTTGGAAGAGATGGGCCAGAGCGCGGTTCACTTGGGCTCAGGAGCAGTACGCTTACAGTGTGAGTGCAAGCGTGCTTGAGCCCGAAGCGAGATGTGACTTTTAAAAAGGGACTGTTTGATATGGATTAATTAATCATTCGTACTGTTCAATGAACGCAAACTGTCGTAGATTATTAAAGACGCAAACCCCTCACTGCACGTCAGCTGCACCTTCAGCAAACTTCCTAATTCCTGCAGCACGAGGACTTTATGATTGTTTATGAGCGTCAAAAGTGGCTGATCTGTTCGGCGAAATATTAGACTGCGTGTCACCGCATATCAAATGACTTAAACGATATAACTAAAGAAATCTCCACTGTGCTGAGCGAGAGCGCTACTGAGCAGCGTGTCATCGATGACGTAATCGTGCCCAGGCCCGAATGTAATGTGAGTGCGGGCCTCCGGGGGAGACGGGAGGGGGGACAAGCGTGCTTTGGCCCGGTTCAAGGTAACTGTACATAGTGTGAGTACGGCCTTACATCCAGCCCACATAACGCATGGAATGATGGTCAGCTCCTGTTTGCCAGATCTGGGCCACAATTAAGCCATAACAATATCACATATCAGCCAGAATTCAACCAAATGAACCAGAACTGACCCTATTCTGGGCTGCAATTTGCTTTTATTCTGGCCCAGATCTGGCCAACACCAGACACTTACATCTGGACCACATACTGAATGGAATGATGGCTCTAGGGCGGTCTGCTCCTGTTTGTCAGATCTGGGCATTTGCCATATCTTCTCTGGGCCACTATAGGCTCAAATTCACATTAGCCATAAATTACTGTGCCGAATATTTGCCAAAAGTGGCCCACATATGTTTTAAAATAACTGGGCCACATTTGCACTTACACGTGTGAGCCACTTTAGGTTTAGACCCAGATTACCCTTAAATGACTATGCCAGATTTTTGCAAACTGTGGCCCACATTTGTCCTCCATCATTTGGGCCAAATTTTAATTTTTCCACATGGGCCACATTAGGCTCACATTCAGATTATATTTTGCCATAAGTGTCAAATTTTTGCCTTAAATGGCCCATATATGAATTTGAATCTTTGGCCCCCCTTTGCCATTGTACAGGTGGGCCACTTCAGGCTTATTCATTTTGCCTGGGCCGAAGGAAAACCACCAGTGCCGCATAACTGCCTAAAGTGGCCCACATTCGTATGCTATCTGGGATACTTGGTGATTTTTATCCTGGCTTAATAAAAGTATTCACATCATGTTGTTACCATGTACAAGAGACTCTACTTGAGAGGTCTAATGCACTGATACAAAAGCAATTTCATTAAAGGGGTGGTCCACTATGATAGCATATTTTAAATTTTAATTCATGTCTAATGTAGCTGTGTGAACATAAACAACATGTCTGAATGTAAGACGCTCAAAGTTCAATGCAAAGAGAGACATTGACTTTTACAGAGTTAGCTTAGCAAAGCCTACAGCAAACAAATTTTGGGGACTACAAAATAATACATCTGGGTTAGTGAGATCACAGGGGCTTCCGGTTACGCGCATTCACCTGCGCAGGAACGGGGTGTGGCCAGATGCGATGTAATGGTATAGCAGAGAAAGCTAAAATGCCTTTCCAACGCTCCTATTTCCACTGAGCTTCAACTGTTTCTGTATTTGGGCTTCCAAAGGACACGGCACAAAGAGAGAAGTGCTTACAATTCAATTTTAATTATGTTCCAGATAATTATAATAAATATATAGCTAGCATTTGATAAAGGACAGCTTCCAGAATCTCTCCCAGTTCAGTGCTAGATTCGTAAGTATTTTTATTTGTTAAAATTGATCAACTACATGCACAGTTTCTAGCATTAACGGTATGTTGTAGCAAAGACGTAAACAAGGATGTAAACAATGGGAAATGCTGTTTGGCACTGTTAACAATTTAGCTAATTCATATTTATCAGTCAAACCCCTGCAAACATCCAGAATCTTCACCGGCGCATGCAGTGTCTCTCTATGTGGCTGCTTTCCCTGCATTCTACATCTCAAATAACGAACTCGCTAAAGATGTGAACGTTTCATATTACTTACACATGCTTATTCAGAATATATGTGAAAGAGACTTGTCAGACTTTATTTTAGAGAGTAGGCCTGAGGTTCAGCTGTGTGCTCTTAATTTACTGTCAGATTCAAGCACAAACTGCTGCGGCTAACAGCTTCTCTTGCTTGAAGGCGCGTGATGCTTCCTGGTGACGTGTAGCTGATCTGCGAATCACAGCACATTATGTTAGTTGACCAATCAGAGCCTCTTGAGGGCGGGGCTTTCAAAGGAACTAGGAAATATGACAGTTGATTTCATGTTAGCTAAGTAGCTATATACAATCAAAGTAAGATACATGAAAAAATGACATGATTTACTACAAATGAAGCATGAGCACACATTGCTTTGCATCTTATAAACACAACCAAGCCTTAAAAATACAATGTGGACCACCCATTTAAAGCTTATATACACTCAAAAATATTTTTGCTGCTTGTTCAAACTACTTAAAATGAGCTAAATCAATAAAATTCTTGGGTTGTTTTCAGGACAACATAATTGTTTTATGTTCCATCATGTTAGTTAACTAAATCGATTTGTGCTGGGACATCATGAAGGAATTGTGTGGAACCTTTTTTTTCTGCATAATTGACATAACCTTGTATATTTGAGAGTTGATGCAACAGAGAACTTAATTCATGTGTGCATGCTTCTGTTTGTGTCCTAAATATTTGTAAAAGTGCTTTACAAATAAAGGTGAATTTAATTGAATTTCAGAAGTTTAAGCTTAAAAGGCTTTAAAAGTAACGCAGATGATTTGTTTGTTGTTTGCTGACGTTAATGAGACAAGCGTTGAAAAGGCTTCCTCTTCTGGAAGGGGTGTGGAGTAGCAGCTCATTTATATTTAAAGAGAAAAACACCCAAAAGAGGCATGCACAGGATGGAATAATTATTGATTTGTGAAGTATAAGGTGAATATTCATAGATTCGTTCTGAGGATGAGTGAGAAGAACTATTCTGCCAATTATTTACACACTCTGTCATTTACAACCTTTACAACATCTCAGAAACAACATGAGGGTGAGTAAATAATGACAGAATGTTCCATTTGGGCTAATTATCCCAATAATTATTGGCTTTGAGTAAGCATAAGATAATGTAATTAACAGCAACTGTAATATATGAAATATGAATATGCACTATAGACTCTCAGAGATAAAGATGCAAAATCTGTCACTGAGGTGCTACCCTATCAAAAGGTCAATTGTTTTACTTTTTTTAGGTCAGGGGTGCACAAAACTGCCAACTATCAAGGACTTCGAGGACAACACACTTAATATACAAATACACTTCATTGAGCATGTACACATGGCCATCCCCTATATGCTATACAACTGCAGGTTAACTATGTTTACATACTGTATAATAACTTTAACTGATAAAAGCTATTAGTTACTAGTTAATTAATTAACTTGATTTGTTACTAATAACTTTAATAACCTCAACTTTTCCGAATTTGATTGTAATGCAATAATTTGCACCTATTGAAAAGCTGCTTTAAAACAATAATTATTGTAAATAGCGCTATACAAATAAACTTGAACTGAAAACTGGTGTCCTACAGAGTTTAGCACCAACTTGCTTTAACACACCTGCCAGGAAGTTTTTAGTATACATAGAAAGAGCTTGATAAGCTGGTTCAGGTGTGTCTAATTGGGGTTGGAGCTATACTTTGCAGGACACCTATCATCGAGGACTTTGATTGGACACCCCCTGTTTGAGGTACAGTGCTAAGCTTTAAGTTACAATATGGGCCTCTGCAGGTACTAATATATATCTCAAAGGTAACCATAGTAATATAATGTAATGTAATGTGTATTTATATAGCGCATTTACCCAAAACGCTTCACAATCATGAGGGGGTCTCTCCACACCACCACTTGGATGATGCTAGGGCAGCCACAGGACAACGGCGCCAGTGCGCTCACCACACACTAGCTATTGGTGGAGTGGAGAGACAGTGATGCAGCCAATTCGGTGGATGGGGATGATTGGGAGGCTATGATCGTAAGAGCCGATGGAGGGAGTTTGGCCAAGACACCGGGTTTACACACCTACTCTTTTACGAGAAGTGCCATGGGGTTTTTAATGACTACAGAGAGTCAGGACCTTGGGTTAACGTCTCATCCGAAAGACTGCACTGTCCATAGTAGGCACTAACATGTACACTTTAACTACAAAAGATATCTATATATAGATAGATAGATAGATAGATAGATAGATAGATAGATAGATAGATAGATAGATAGATAGATAGATAGATAGATAGATAGATAGATAGATAGATAGATAGATAGATAGATAGATAGATAGATAGATAGATAGATAGATAGATAGATAGATAGATAGATAGATAGATAGATAGATAGATAGATAGATAGATATATAGATAGATAGATAGATAGATACATATATAGATAGATAGATAGATACATATATAGATAGATAGATTAACTGTTTTTGAAATGATTTTATATATAGTAAAAGCTTCATAGCCTTCAGACAACGTTGTTTGACAAACTCATGATTTTCCTGACATTTATACCAGCAAGTAACAGATGGTCTCAATGTTCATTTCCTCAACTTTAAATGAAGGCATTTCAAGCCAACTGCTGTTGCAGTTTTTAAATGATGCGTTTCAAGGTGGTTGTAAACAAAGAGCAGATCTGTTGATTTGCTAATGCTCTATTTTATAGGCTCTTCTGAGATTAAAATAGAAGCATATACTGTAGTGTGGGTAAAGGAGACAGATTTCAGGTCTGTCCCAGGGATGAAGTGAATGAGCAGCAATACATCTTTCCATTATGTTCAGGAGAACACACATGCTTCTTTCTCTCTGCTTTCATGATGAGTCAACTTTACAATACCAACAAAGTACCCAAATGGTAAATGTTGGAACAAAATATGTGATTAATCTACTGTAAAAGGAAAATGCCCAATTTTTAGGCTGAAAAGCTAAATATATATTTCACACATTCCTTTTACGATTAGATAAAGTCATCTTTTTAGAAAAGCCAGTGGCAAAATATTCCACTGCACATAACCCTACATCCTGTTTCCATATTTGTAAAAGAATGTCATTTATTTCCACTACAAATACTTTGCTTTGAAATGTCCGCTGAAGGCTGTTGAAAAGAAACACATAACTGTTACCCATGACAATAAAATACTTAAACTATTTACATCTATCTATTTAAAATATTACATGTCTTTTTTTATGTATATTAACCATTATATACTCATACAAATAGTCATAAAATATTCTAATTCTGTTTTCATTTTGGTTTCTTTTCTAAACATTCTTCTAAGTGTGTGAGCCAGATGTTGTATATTATGGGTTTGCTAGTGCAAATATACTTTGAGGTAACAAACTATTATTGCTTATTATACATACGGTTATTACCCATAACCATGATTATTAACCTTCACGATTTGTGATATGGACATGAATACCTCTAATAACGCATTCATTTTACGCAGAAAAGAATATCATAAATAAGCTCTTTTTGATTAAGCAATTCACTAAATAAACACCCATAACACCCAAGAAACCACACAGCAACCACATAATGTGATATAGCAATACCCTGACAACCCTGGAATACTGTAGAATCCTTATGACTTTGAAAAAGCATTCTAATATAATCAATGAGTTATTTAGATCAAGTCAATAAGCAGATATGTAACAAAACATAACTTTAGGATTTCAAGGACAACCAGAAAATCATAAATTAATTCTTTTGATTTAGCCATTAATAATACAGTATCGTAGAAACAACCTAGCAACACCATGTCAACTTTGGAACAATGTAGGAACTTTATGGCTAAAAAAGTAAGTATATCATTTTGACTAAGACAATAAGCAACCACCAGTAAAACACTAGAATCCACTTAGTAACCAAACAGAAGTGTGCTATAAATAAATAGTAATACGCCAGCAACCCAGGGACACTTAATATCAAATACAATCTTTTGACTCTTGATTAAAGATTCTCCCCTATTATGGATTTTTGAAAATGAGTCGAATAAATGAAACGAGTTGGGTTCGGATCTTTTGCTTGATCGCATCGACGTCGACACGGTACGTCACCAAATATGTAGTTCCAGTTCGGTAAAATGTGAACATGCTTTCACTTCAGACACTAGCAGAGATGCGGGGGATCACGGGACTGATCATGACGCGAAGATGCAATCACTGACAGAAGGAGATTCGGCTGCGGTGAATAAAGAGTTAAAGTTCATATTCACAACAATACCACAGTATAGCCAACCGCACGCTGTGTTTGTTCCTGTCATTTTTCTGATGATTGGCACAATAACCTAGGCTGCAACACGGGATTCGCCGGTCGTTTGCTATTGAAGGGGCAGCAGAGTATGTATGGGACTTTGTCAGACTTTGACAGGGACTTTGTCAGTAACTTTTACAGTTCAAATGGACCAGTTTCTTCTTCCTCCGCATCATAACATGTAAGTGTAATTAAAATTGTTGCCTTGTTTTGTGTAGTTTGCAAAGTATGTGTTTAATTGTGGAGTGAGAGCATGAGACCGACTCCTGTGATGCTCCAAGGACAGACGAGTCTTCGCTAAGGTCCAGCTTCCTGCGCCTAGACTGCAGCTCTGCACAAGACGTTTGGCCATAGGGGAAATGGTCGTGCCCAACTGAGCCAGGTTTCTCTCGAGGTTTTTTAAAATCTTCGCTTTCACCAATTGGTGAAGTTTTTTCCTCGCTGCTGTCGCCACTGGCTTGCATGGTTCGGGATCTGTAGAGCTGCGCATCGATGGATTTGCTATTCAGTGTTTGGACTCTCAGTAGTGATTATTAACCCACACTGAACTGAGCTAAACTGAACTGAACTTAATCTCTGAAAACTGAACTGACACAGTTTCAATTCACTATAATCTTCCATGTGAATCTGCTTTGACACAATCTACATTGTATAAGCGCTATACAAATAAAGATGAATTGAAAAGATAAAGATGAATTAATTGTGTGTTATAAGTTGTATTTACCCTACGCGGCTTTTAATCCCGTATCGATTATAGATCAGTGCTTGTACTGTATCTCTCAGGTTAAATCTTTATGGGGCTGTTCACATATCACACCCAAAACTACATCAAAAAACGTGACGGTGCTTCTTCCTTTACCGATTTAAATGCGTTTCTGAACTCGCGATCCTCTGCCGTTTGTCTTTGCTATGTCCACCATCGGCTGTTCCTCACACGCTCTGCGTGGTCAATTTTCAAAATAGTTCAACTTTTGCCACTGTATGGAATAATACTGAATGCGTGTCGTTGTTATTACTTGGGGTTAGGGTGAAGAGTAGAGCAATATGCTGGTGTTAAACTGTATTGCATTCCTGCATTTGGGCTCTCACATACTTTCTGCTACTTCATACTGTAGCCGTGGTGGGCATTTCTCTCTGTCTCGTGCTGAATGCAGTCGACCAATCGCAATAGACTGAGTCATCGGTCCAATCAGCGCAGATTAGCTTCGCGCTAAGGAGGGGTTTGGGAACAAACGAATCGCTGAACGATTCATATGGGAGTCATTGTTATAATTAGGTAAAAATAAATGCATATTATAAGACAATGAAAGTGTTTTTTTGACCTTGCACGCATATCAGCATGTTGTTGGGGACCCCCAAAACCAAAACATGGCCTTTTTTAATGCAAAATAGGGGCTCTTTAAATAGATCATTCCACAGATTTTCTTTTTCATTTGATAAAGTACAAAGCCATTGGCAAAATACTCCACTGCACATAACCCTACATCTTCCTTCCTTAGTGGTCTCCATATTTGTAAAGGACAAAAGGGAGCAAACTTCCGCATTGCAGAATAAGGCCAATAAGCTTGCTGCATTTAAGATCTGGTTTCTTTAATATTAATGGTCTTCACTGCCTGCTATAAAGTGTTATTATAGTTATAATGATATAAAGTGGGTCTCACGCTGAGGCACTGCATCAAATTCCAATTTTCCATGCTATGATTTTAAAATCTGAACATTTATTTTAGCACAGTATTTTCAAACGATTTTCTGCTGCTCCTCATGGCGCTTTCATTGAAATGTCCTTTCTCTTTTGTCCTTACTCTTGAACAACTAAATGAATGCTTATGTCTATTAAACTGACTATATTAAGATAAAATTGAGGATAGTCACATCAACCTTGACCAGAAGTTTATCACTTCTGTGCATAATAAAACACGTAATAAACATTTACGGCCCGTTACGCAAGTTAAAACAAACACTAGCATACACAAGACATGTCACACGTATAGTTTTGAATGGGGAAAGTTGTAATGGTCAATATGGCGAATGAAGCCCCGCCTTCTAGTACAGGAGCCAATCAGCGATCGCTATACACTGACGATTCTCCGGTGAAGGGGCTCGGACCAGACATGAGTTTTTGCTGATTTTGTGTGATTCAACTCAACTTTAAGACTTAAAGGACAACCAGAATATCATTAACTATTTCGAGTAACAACTGATAATACAGTATCCTAAAAACAACCTAGTAACCACATAGAGAACACTGAAACAATATAGGAACTTTATGACAAAGAAATAGGTATATCATAGATTAAGTCATTTGACCAAGCAAATAGGCAACCACCAAAAAGGCACTAAAAGCCACTTAGTAACCAAACAGAAGTGTGCTATGAACAAATAGTAATACCCTAGCAACCCAGGGACATTGCAGTCAATTTATGACTTGAAAAATAAGGACTGTAAAGGATGCTGTAAAAGGAACCTCACGAAAATGAGACAGTTGTTGTTTAATTTTTATTGTAATTGTTATACTAAAGAGACAGTTGTTGATTCTTAATATGAAATTTATTTGTAAGCTTGGCAAGCAATTTGGGAGAATTTGATGTTTCCAAACTCAAACAGAATGCCCGAGAGGCGTTTCAAAGATGGCCGCCAAGTGAAATGACTTCCCTTCACTCTGGAGTACTTTTTCTGAAGTTTTAACAGATTTGTGTGTGTTGAGCATCAGTTAAGACAACGTTAGCACCATCAGCTTTATTTGTGGGGAAAACTGGATAATTTAGAACTTTTGTCAGCGAATTTCATCTTCTGGGTTTAAAATCATTTTTGGGGCAGGATCAAAATCAGTGATGTAGAGCGAATCTGCTAGTGGAGTGATGACATGTCGATTTCTTATTATTATTCATAGCTGAGTTTTCTTAATTATTCACGAGAGAATGTGCTTTCAGAAATCCAGGCAGACCTGCCAAGCTGTGAGACCCAATGACTAGGTGAGACCGCTTTCGCAGATCGTACGGGTCGTATGTGTTTGTTTCCATGAGCCACATGGTTTGTTGCATGTTTTTCCCTGCGATGCTGTCAAGGCCGATACAGCAAAGCTGTTGGTTTGCAGCAAGCATTTTTGTTGGGACAGCTGTATAAGAATTGGAGAATTGGAGGACTTTTATCAGTTGAGTTTGTTACCATTCAGACGCATCACCTACAGTATATCCGTGCTGCTGTGTTCGCCTATTTTTAAAATCCTCCAGATTTTAAGCAGGGCTAATGGTTGGAATAGACAGGGCAAGAGACCTGCTGCTCCGCTATCCTCTGTGTCTGCATTCAGACCCGGGGATTGAGGAGGAGAGAAGTCCTCCTCATTTATTGTGTTTACATGGTTATCTTTATAGTGATATAACAAATTGTGGTTATGTTTATAAAATTACGAATAACATATGTAGCAGGGCATTAAATTACTGTTTATTTCTTTGCATTTTAACTTAGTAAACTATAAAATCATGCGTCTCCTCACGGTTTGTGTCTCAATTTGTAAGCCAACTGACAACAGTTGTTCGCTCCCCTCTTTTTCCCCTGCTCTTCCGGCCACGCCCACTCCTCCCTCTGCTCGTAGCGCTTCACGCCGACAATATCATCCAATGCACAAACATATGCTGTTGACCATTGTGTTGTGACAGTAGTAAATTATCTCGTTTAAAGGAGCAGTGGATCAGACGAATGTGCTTTGATCGGCATTTCACACACCATCAAGCACTTGTTCTATAAATAAGCACTTGGCATCTTGTAAAAAAACTTGAGCGAAGTGCTGAGTCAGAAAGCTGGAGTATTGAAAATGAGCACATATGCAGCGCAGTCCATGTGGTGTCACCTGTCATTGCTGAGTCATTCAAAATGAGCCCAGCTGTCAGAGGCGATACACACCTCTCTCCGTCCTGACACATGCTGGACACCACACATCCACAGCTGTCATCTCTGGGGACGCTCGCTCCTGGCTCAAGGATGAAGGAATATGCTGGAGGTTTCTCACAGATTGTGACAGGATACAAGGTGTTTGGCGAATTGACGATGCTGTGGAAGAAACCTGCCACTGCCATCCATCTGTCTCTGCAGGAGAGAAACAGCTCTAATCTTTCATCTCCCACCCCACGTCTCTGGACATTTTTTT
Organism: Danio kyathit; assembly: GCA_903798195.1. Classification (NCBI taxonomy): domain Eukaryota; kingdom Metazoa; phylum Chordata; class Actinopteri; order Cypriniformes; family Danionidae; genus Danio; species Danio kyathit. Next base: position 44,635,172 of record LR812538.1, on the reverse strand, counting down.
ATCAAGCGCATTCACTTTTTCCGCATTCTGAAAGTGACAGCTTTACATTCTGGTGTATTGAGAGGAATTAAGCAAGTGACTGGTAATAAACTGAATAATTTTAGATAAATGTTATTATTAAAAAAAAGTCCAGGACTCAATTCATTAGGCACTAACTGCAAATTAATACAAGCATATACAAATATAAAATTTGTATATGAACATACAAAACATTCTTAAAATGGAATTGTATTTGAGGGTTTTTTTTTTTTTTGCCTGTAAAGAGTTACATTAAGGCCCAATCCCTAATTCTTTCTTTTTTTTTTTTTTTTAACCCCTATCCCTTCCCCTTGGCCCTTGAGTGTAAAGGGGAAGGGCTTCAAAATGTATCCCTAAGAAATGGGACACCACTATAACACCCGCACACATCATCACAAGGCCATACTTTATATGTGATCGATCATGAGACCTGCTGTAGTTATTCCTTTTGTGTAATTTTTTGGCATTTATCTTCAGGAAATTGGCCGTCACGGTGGCACAGTGGGTAGCACAATTGCCTCACAGCAATAAGGTCGCTGGTTCGAGCCTCGGCTGGGTCAGTTGGCATTTCTCTGAGAAGTTTGCATGTTGTCCCCGTGTTCGTGTGGGTTTCCTCAGAGTGCTCCGGTTTCCCCCACAAATTCAAAGACATGTGGTATAGGTGAATTGGGTAAGCTAAATTGTCCGTAGTGTATGTGTGTGAATGAGTGTGTATGGATGATTCCCAGTGATGGGTTGCAGCTGGAAGGGCATCCGCTGCTTAAAACATATGCTGGATAAGTTGGCGGTTCATTCCCCTGTGGCGACCCCAAATTAATAAAAGTACTAAGCCGAAAAGAAAATGAATGAATGAATGAATCTTCAGGAAATCACAGAAGGCAATGATCTCATGTTATCATAATGATATATTGTGGCAATAAGCTCGTAACTGTATTGTGTATTTACAGTGTGGACATATTCGTAAACACAAGAAAACAACATTAACGTTATACCAGACCCCGTAAAAAGGTCATTCCCAGCCACTAGACTTTTCTGACAGGGTATGCAAGTGTCATCAAGTGACAGATGTGAAAGTATGTTGTGGGACTACTATACAGGAGTTATTATTATGGATTATAGATAGCAAAATTTAGCTGGCTTTTTTAAAGTTTTTTTTTTTTAAAGTTTTTTTTTTTTTTAAGTATGACTGTAAAACACAAATGACATTATGAATGTATTAAAACCTATACTTGTTTATTGTAAAAATTCGTAATAATGCTAAAGAATACTAATTTGTGCTTCTGATTCCGGTATGCAGCTAGGGCTAGGCAATTATTTGAAAAGTAATCGAAATTGACATTCAGAACCTATAATCTATCTAATTTTTCCAGGACGATTTTTTTCAATTACTTTCCCTACGCGTCACGTGACCCCGCTCTGTTAAAGGCTGTGACTGATTTCTACTTCTGTGGCCACTTTGCAGCCTCATCTGATCTCTAAAGAAGAACTTGTCAAGAAGGACGATGGACTCATTCTTGAGCCTTAGTTTGCACTACATTAATGATGATTGGACGCTGCGCCAGAGATGCCTTTAGACATCATATAAATTTGTCAGTGAACTATAAGGGGGAAAAAACTATTCATACCCCTGGGAAATTCTGACTTAAAACTACTTTTGTTCAACCACTAGCAGTTATTCAACTACTTCTATTTAATTTTTTCTTTTTGACAGGAAATGACACAGGATTCTCCCGAAAGATAATAATAAGATGTAGAATACAGATTTCAGTAAAGATATACATTTGGTTATTGCTTTCACTACACTACTAGCAAGTGGAAAAGAGCAGACCCCCCAACACACGCTGGCTGGATAAATGAAGTGATGTCGTACATTCAATTGGAAAAGATTAAATACATGATTCGAAATACAAGTTCCTAGACAAATGGTCCCCCTTTATTAAATACTTTGAAGAACTCCCTGGCCCTTAGAATATTTATTTATTTATTTTTTATTATTTCTATTTTGTATTCTTTGAATGTTACCAAGCCCTTCATGTCAAATGATAACATATTGACTAAAGAATATGACTATGTATTCCCTCACTGTTATCTCTGATATATCTGGAAAGTTTTGTGATTCAAGATATGACCTGTTTGTTTGTATTAAGATGCACCTCTTTTGTATATTCCTTTTTTAGATGTTGCCAAGCCTCTCTTGTTAAATGATAACATATGAACTGAACAAATATGGTACTCTTTGTTTTCTCACTGTTAGCTCAGAAAGTCTGGAACAATATATATTTTATTTTTTGTTTGTTTGTTTTTTTCTTTCAATGCCATGGTTGCAGTAGGGGAGAGGTAATGTACTGCTGTAAATTGTAAATGCAAAAAACTCAATAAATAAATATTTAAAAATAATAATAATAATAAGATGTACAAGAGGCATCATTGTGGAACAGAAAAAAGTTCTTTAAGTAACTTTAAGTCAGAATTTGCCAGGGATATGAATATTTTTGGACTTGACTGTATATAAATATAACTTCATTCACATCAAAGTGATCAAATCACGTTTCTGTGGCGAGCCCTGATAAAGAACAGAGTATGCCAATTGAAATTTCTATACCTCCTTGTTTTTTTATGCAACCTGACCTACACTTGATCACTGATTGTCTTTGCATTTTATACCTGGGAGACCCAGAAGTCCCAAACTTACTCTGGACATGTGCTAGACATCTTGTCAATGACAGGGAAAGAGTTAAAATACAAATGCTTAATGAGCTGCGTGAAAGAAAGAAGGTTTTGACTGGTCTTATGATTCAATATGTAGTTTGAAAACCGTGACTCGGGGTGTGTTCAAACTTGGCAGGTTTGGTTTGATTAAAGTGAACTCTGGTGTGATTGCTCTGTTAGTATACGAGTAAATCTGTGTAAAAAAAAAGGGAACACTGCCATCCAAATTCTAATGCACAGAAAACAAGTGAAATGAGACCACTAAAAATGTGAGTCTCTGGTGGTTTCACTAAAATAAGAACACAACACAGAGTAAACAGATTAAAATGAACCAAATACAGAATGTGATGTCACCAGATGCTACCCTAAAAAGGACAAGAAGCTCATGCATAACTGATATCTCTCATCATAGCTCATTACACAAATAAAGGTCTTGGAAATGTCATCTCCTTGCAGCAGATCTTTGTCATTTTATAAGCTCTATACGAGTTTGCAGACTATCACATGTACGTACTGTACATACAATATTGTTAGTATGTCTGTATCATTTTCTTTTTAGTTTGGACCAAAAGGATCAACAAAACGTACCACAATTATGAACACACCCTTCAAGAATTACACAATAAAAAGATCAAATCAGAAGCTTTCTGGTCATCAACATTAACTTCTACAACCTACATAACTCCATTCATAGTTTATATGAGAAGGTTTATATCATTGTCTATACTTACAAAATTTAGTCTCTTGCACCTCACGTATTGTTTAAGATCTACCTTACCGTTTTAGGTATAAGTATTTCACATTTTGGATTACTGTTTGTCATCACGTTGAAGTGTTTCACCAGCAGTTGGCTCGAATTTAAGGGCATATTTGAGGGTTTCATGTTGAACACCTATTTTTGGTGTACACATTGGCCTCGCTTCTAAGTGCTTATGTGCGATGCCTTTAAAAGGAAAGCAAACTCAACACTGAGAATTTAGCCATTTTTTACAGGTCTCTGGAAATAATGCAATTAAATACCTCAACAATCAAATCAGGAATGTGCACATTTGGTGACCTTTTTGTTTTTGGAAAATACTAATCAGTCTAAGGTGTTTCTATTCCAGCGATCCTGTTTCAGATATACTCTAAACGAGAATTGCAGAATGATGTGCTTTTATAAAAAAAAAAAAAAAAGCTTTTATTAAATCATTTCTGTTTAAGTTCAGTTATTCATTATGACAAGACCTGCTTTAAAACTGTAACAGAAATTACACACTTTACATCTGAGATTTCACAGAAAATCATAAACTAATAAAATAATGAAAATGAATAAAGATTAATTGAGAGTTAATATCTAAGAGGATTCAGCCAGCATGTAATTATAAAAATTGTAAGCATGCTGGTTAAAGATTTTTAATCCTATTAATAAACTTTGTGGACATTTTTTCACAATATGTTACATGAAGACCAGGGGTGCCCAAACTTTTTCGTATGAAGAGCCAAAACCAAATATCATTGAGAGCCGTGGGCCAAAGGTAAATATACAAAACTATATTATATTAAAGTTGCCATGGGTAATTTCCAAATTTTTTTCTTTAACATTTAAAAAAAAATAGAAAACATTACTTTAAATTGTATTACCTAATGCAGTATAACTTTTTAAATGATAACTTATTGCAATAAAAACATAAACAATCACATTTATAACACAGTGGAGTTCATTGGTCAAGCAGAATCTGCCTTTGCCTTGATTTGCTCACCAAAGTCTCTGCATTGTCGGGTGACAGTATATACAGTACATTTAAACAAAATCTGATTAATTAACACCATTTAATTTAAACATTTAATTTCAGCTATAGCTTTTAACAATCAAACACACAAAAAGGGGTACATTACATTTGAATTGGCAATCTCGAAACCACCCCCATCATTCTCTCTCTCATCTCAGTTGGGATGGTGGGCCGAATCAAAAGTTACCATGGGCCAGCTTTGGCCCCCGGGCCCTAGTTTGGGCTTCACTGGAACAGAACTCATTTTGTGGGTGAACTATGCCTTAAAATCCTCTGGATGAGGAATAGAATCAAGGTTATTACAGTTTTGCATTTTTAAATTAGTTTTTATTTATTTTGATACTTTTTGAAATTTGCTGTAGATATAAGTTTAGTTTTAGTTGGTTTCATTTTGGTTTTGTTTCAGTTCAGTTTTTATTTTGTAAAAAACATTTCTATTTAGTTTATATATTTAGTTTTAGTTTTCATAAAGATTAGTGGAGTTAAACACGTCTAGTGTAGACAAGAGCAAAGATTAGTGTTTGCACAGCTTACATTAACCCTTGTGCACTGCAAGCCTTTTAATAATAAAAATAAAATAATGGTTTGGACAAACACAAAATCCAAAACCATAAATATGCAATGAATAAAGTAAAATTATAAAGAATTTCAGACAATCTTCTTCATATTAAAGACCATGCCTATTTAGTTAAACATGCCTGTTTCACATTTTTTTGCAAATGAAGAAAAGTTAGAACACATTTTATAGAAAATCTGTTTTGCATATAATCATGTGCTTGTCGGTAAAATTGCATCTACAGGTGTTTATCTAAATCAGGGGTCCTGGAGGGCCGGTGTCCTGCAGATTTTAGTTTCAACTTGCCTCAACACACCTGCATGGATATTTCTAGAAAGCCTAGCAAGAGCTTGATTAGCTAGTAGGGGTGTAACGATACACCAAAGGCACGGTTCGGTTCACGGTTTTGGAGCCACGGTTCGGTTCGGTTCGGTTTCTGTTTGCTGTGGGGTTAGGGTTGATGTCATCTTAACAGCAATGCTAAGGAACAATAAATTCACTTAATAACAAGAACAACTAAACTTTTTCTTTATTAATTTTGCCATCACATTTTAGTACAGTCAGGATACCAGAGTAAACAACAAACATTAAATAAACACCTCCAATATAGACTAGTCAGAAAAAAACAATTCTCTTTAGTGCAGCCATCTTAAGAAAGTAAACTCAAATTAAATAAATAACTGCAGTGTAGACTATAGTGAAAGATAAACAGGCTTGTCCTTTCTAAGGACATTTGGAATATTCAATTAAGTTTAAAGTTCTTCTTTAAAAACACCATAATGTCCACATTCTCAGGTGAGGGGCTTGATTTCTGTGCAGACACAGACAAAGTGATGCTCATTTTAGTTATCATTTAGATAGGTTTCCGTTTAAATTAATGAAAAAATAATATACATATAATGTGCTTGTAAAGTGTTTTTTACATGACCTATTCACCAGTAAAATACATTGCAGTTTTGTCTGAAACTAATGTTAGGGTTGTAGCCGTATATTTTTGCCTCTCTCTCTCTCTCTCTCGCTCGCTCGCTCTCCATGCCTGTCATTTCTGTATATCCGCCTTCACGACAGCTAATTGGTCAGGAGACCGATCTATCATCATTGGGCGACGTGGCGCGGGAATATAAAAATGACGTCAGGAAAAGCGGAGGAGAGCGCATCTTCCTTTGATCTCGTTTTTTGTGTATTTTGCTAACATGATTATGAATTTCGTTGTTTTTGCTTAACTTTCGTTTGGGCAAAATTATTTTGCATTAGTTTTGCCCACTTTGAGAAATTTTGTGATTTTTGTACATTTTTATTTCGCTTGATTTGTTTGTTGCTTTTTGGTTCAGCTCTTTCTCGTCATATTGAGCTTTACCTCCTCAAGTTCAATTTTTTTCTCAGAGTAAGGTGGATAGGGAAGATGTCTTACGACTTCCATTTTGCAAACACGTAGAAAATGTATTGTTAAAGACATCAGGTAAGAGGTGAACGTCATCTTTGTATTTTATTCTACAGTTCAGTATAGGGAAGAATAAGGCGCACGGCCATGAAAACCTTTTTTTCTTTTTATCAGTTTCTAGCGAGGTAAGGGGTTAAATCCCTTTTGTTGGCAGTTCTGTTGTCAGTGTCTTTTGCGTACACCCTCACATTGTGAAATTTACCACATTTTTTAAATGTTATTCCTTATGAAGTTTCGTGAAACAGTTAGTTACGACAGACAGTGTGCGCTTTGTCTACGACACGAATTCCATTCCTGTACTCCACTGGAAAACCAAAATGTTCCCAAACAGGAGACTTAAATGTATTTGGGGGATCTGCAATCTCAATATATGCGAAGCAGCCGCCCTGCATATACAGTAGTAATGGAGTGTGATCGCTCACTCAAGTCACATGACATGCACTTGGAAAATACTATTCTAAATTCTAAAACATTAGAATATAATATTTAGAACAAAAGCTCATCATTACTAATACAATTTAATCAAATGTGATAAAATAAAGATGTTTTGGTTCAATTAGAGACAAGTGACGTCAACCTTAACAGTGGGCAGCAGGGGGCGTGACAGTATCGCGGTCCGCCACGAGAGTTTCGCGATACGTATCGTGGTTGGTGTATCGCGATATTTCGGTTCGGTTTGGAGTATCGTTACACCCCTATTAGCTAGCCCAGGTGTGTCTTGGGGTTAAACGTTGCAGGATACTGGTCCTCCAGGACCGAGTTTGGGCACCCCTGATCTAAACAGTCACATGTCAGATTTTCCACCCCAGAATGAGTGCTTATAAATTCTGAAAACAATATATATATTTTTTTCCTAATTATTATTTTATTTTACACAGTAAAAAAAAAAAAAAAAAATCAAGGGTTCCACACAATTCCTTCATGTTGTCCCAACACAAATCAAATCATTTAAGTTAACTTAATTATTTTTACAAATTTAAGTGGATTGAATATAAAACTATTAAGTTGTCCCCAAAAAAAAAACTCAAGAATTGTGTTGATTCAGCTTATTTTATATACGTAGTTTGAACAAGCAGCAAAAATACTTATTTTTTCAGGGACTGTTGTTCATTTCATTTAGTTTTTTTTATTTTTATTTATTGTGATTTTATATATTATTTCAGTTAACGAAAATATATCTGAACTATAGTTTTATTGTTAGCTTTCATTTACTAAAATAACCTTGATATAAGTTAATAATCAGGAATAATCCTCACATTAAAACAGGCTAAACATACTCAGGGTTACTCAAGCTCAGAAAGACTGATTACTGAAATGAGAGCCAAGCTGCAGACAGAATTGCTTTCATCAGTTCCCCTCTTGTACAGGAAATGAATATAAAAGTGTCATAACAGATTCAGCCAATCTGTCTCTCCAACAGAGTGCAGTTTTGGCTGAGCTAAATGTTTTGTGAGGTGTTCCTAGTCCAAAGCCTGCTCGCTCTTGTAAAGAACACAATGATGTTCATCCTGTCGGAGATGTGTAGACATTAATCACAATTGTTCTCTCATGGCTTTGATAAGATTGATATTGGTGGGACAAGTCTTGCTTGTTTCTGGCACAGTAAAAAAGCATTCCTGCTCGACTTTCTTTGTCCTCTGTGAAGACCTATGAATTATTCATGCTTTGACATTTGCCAGTGGACAGGGCTGAAATATTCATCCCTTGTTAATTAGGCTTGTTTATTTTTTGTCTTTCAGGAAATGTTCGAAGCGCTCTTCCTCGCGTACGATGAGGGTGTGACGTTCCAGCAGTTTAAGAGCTTCAGACGTGTACGAATCAATTTCAGTAACCCTAAAGCAGCAGCCAGCGCAAGAATAGAGCTGCACGAGACGCCTTTCAGAGGGAAGAAACTCAAACTCTACTTCGCCCAGGTGAGATCTAGAGGCATCAGAAGAAAAGCTGAAGAAAATTCTAGAAAATAAAAAGCAAACTTTCCATGCAATGCCAGACGATTTGACATGTCCTGAGTTATAGATACAGGTTGGCTGTGGGCCCACAAAACATCTTAAATGGCATTACAGTAAATGCAGACTCTTGAATATTTTTGGTCAGTGTTAGGGGTTTTATGTTACTTCAGTGAAAATATGCTCATTTTATTGGTTGTTTAATTCAATTATTCAAGATCTTTCAATTCATTTATATTAAATGCATTTTCAGTCATTTTTGCAGTTTGATTTGATCTAGAATTTACATTTCCGTTAATTTATGTATTTAATGTTTTAAATCAAACATACGCACGCACGCACGCACGCACGCACACACACAGAGACACACACACACACACACACACACACACACAGACACACACAGACACACAAATATATTGTAGACACCTTGTGTGTAAAAAGAAAGAGACGGACGGACAGTCAGATGGATGTTTGATTAGGATTGATGGATGGATGTTTGATTAGAATAGATGGATGGATGTTTAATTAGGATGGATGGATGGATGGATGTTTGATTAGGATGGATGGATGTTTGATGGATGTATCTTTGATTAGGATGGACAATGTATGTTTAATAAGGATGGATGTATGTATGTTGGATTAGGATGGATGGTGATGAAGATGTATGTATGTTTGATAAAGGATGGATGTTTGATTAGGATGAATGGATGTTTGATTAGGATGTTTGATATGGATTGATGGATAGATATGTTTGATTAGGATGGATAGATGTTTGATTTGGATGGATGGATATACGAATGGATGGATGGATGGATGGATGGATAGAAATTTATGTTTGATTAGGATGGATAAATGTTTAATTAGGATGTATGTATGTTGATTAGGATGGATGAATTGATGTATGTATGTTTGATTAGGATGGATGTATGTATGTTTAATTAGGATGGATGCATGTATGATTAGGATTGATGGATGGATGTTTGATTAGGATAAATGGATGTTTGATTAGGATATTGGATGGATGGATGTTTGATTAGGATGAATGGATGTTTGATTAAGATATTGGATGGGTGGATGTTTGATTAGGATGAATGGATGGATGTTTGATTACGATGGATGAATGGTTGATTAGGATGTTTGATATGGATGGATGGATATGTTTGATTAGGATGGGTAGATGTTTGGTTTGGATGGATGGATAGATAGATATTTGATTAAGATGGATGGATGTTTGATTAGGATGGATGTTTGATTAGGATGGATGGATGGCTAAAACAACAGATAGATGGATGGATGAATTTAATGACAGAGAGACAGACAGAAAGAATGACAGGATGATAATAGAATGATATCCCGTAGACAAAACGATAGAATGATAGAGAGACATAAGGGAGTGTTGATCTTTAAATAGCACATGGTCACATTGACCATACGTCACGTTCATCGTAATCCTTTTGTAAGTCATGCCAGGGGTCTGTAACCCTTCAGTGAGCAGGAAATGACCTCATGTTTAGGATTACACAACACCAGTAGGGCAGAATCCACTGGCTGGAGCAGACAACTATGAAAAAGATGCACTGAAGCTGGAATTAGCACAAGAAGCTGGTATTAGCTGCTCAATAAGAGTAAATCAAGCTGACATGACAAGCTGACGTGTTAAATAAGAGTATCGTTGTGAGGATTCCAATTCAGCCTTTGAATATGAATCGAGTTTCAGTCGAAGTAGAAAACATGACAAAGAATACACTAGCATTCATTCATTCATTTTGCTTTGGTTTAGTCTCTATTTCAGAGGTCGCCACAGTGGAATGAACCTCCAACCATTTCAGCATATGTTTTACGCAGCGGATGCCCTTCCAGTTGCAATGCAGTACTGGGAATTGCCCATATACACTCATTCACACACACACACACACACACACACACACACACACACACACACACACACACACACACACACACACACACAAACTCATATACTAAGGCCAATTTAATTCATTCATCAGAGCACCCGGAGGAAACCCACACGTACACAGGGAGAACATGCAAACTCCACACAGAAACGCCATTTGTCCCAGCCGGGACTCGAACCAGTGAGAACCTTGCTGCGAGGCGACAGTGTTAACCACTGAGCCGCCGTGCTGTCCGATTACACCATCAATCATAAAGAAAAAGAAGTGATTCAAAGAAATCATAAAACTATATAGATCAGATATTATTAAAAGGAGTCTTTGCCATGGGGTTTGACTGACAGGTGATCTGACCAATCAAAATGCTGATATTATATGCTCCCTATCACTATGTGCCATTTTTTCCAACACATAAATCATTGTTATTACTGTCTAATCATTGTTAAATATTGAATCACTGTTAAGCTCATCTGCTTGGTGGGTATACTAGTACAGTACTAGTAACCATGTGACCTGTAAGCTTTAAATGGGTGGTCCACAGTGTATTTTTAAGGCTTAGTTGTGTTTATAAGATGCAAAGCAATGTGTGCTCATGCTTCATTTGGAAACAATCACATAATTTCTTCATATATCTTACCTTGATTATATACAGCTACTCTGTTAACATGAAAACGACTATCATATTTCCTAGTTCCTCTGAAAGCCCGCCCTCAAGAGGCTCTGATTGGTCAGCTAACATAATGTGCTGTGATTCGCGGATTGGCTCCACGTCATGCCCCTACAAGCATGTGGTTTAGCGCTGTGTAAACAGTAGCTGAATCAGACAGAAAATGAAGAGCGCACAGCTGAACCTCACGCCTGCTCTCTAAAATAAAATCTGACAAGAGTCTTTCACATATATTCGGAATAAGCATGTGTAAGTAATAAGAAATGTTCACATATCTTTTGCGAGCTTGTTATTTGAGATGTAGAACGCAGGAAAAGCAGCCACATAGAGAGACACTGAAAGTGGCCACATAGAGAGATTGTGGGTGTTTACAGCGGTTTGACTGATATGAATTTGTAGCTAAATTGTTAACAGTGTCAAACAGCATTTCCCATTGTTTACATGCTTGTTTACATCCTCGCTACAACATATCTTTAACGCTAGACACTGTGCATGTAATTGATCAATTTTAACAAACAAAAATACTTACAGGTTGTGGCTCACAATCCACTGCTTTGTCGGTTGGAGGAGGTTTTAGCCGAATCCAGTACTAAACTGAAAGTTTGTGACCTCACTAGCCTGGATGTATTTTTTTGTAGTCCCCAAACTTTGTTCACTGTAGGCTTTGCTAAGCTAACTCTATAAAAGCCAATGTCTCTCTTTGCATTGAACTTTGAGCATATTACATTCAGAGATGTTGTTTATGTTCACACAGCTACATTACACATCAACTAAAGTTTAAAATATGATATTGTAGTGGACCACCCCTTTAACTTTATTCTTATTTTGATGTATATGTACGACTTCTTGTAAAACACACCAAAAAATGCTTGCTGGGCTATTTTGTTTTTAAGAAACTTTTTACAATACATGGTTCAAGTGATCCAATTCAGTTTTTTCCCCCTATGTGGCACAGATCAAACATGATCCATGATTGTGTAAGCCAAAAAAAAAACACACGTCATTTTAGATATTTTCAGGCCTAATCATTTATATGTGGCAATACATCTGATATGATTTTCAATCTGTGCATTTGTTGTTCATTTTTATGCTTAAACTGATGTAGCAGCTTTAGCTCAAGGGCTCTAGTCTTTTTTCTAGCTTAAGAGAGCAATATTTTGTTGACCACAAACATAATTATAATCAAATAATCATTTTAAGAGCCCCTATTATGCATTAAAAAAGGTCATGTTTTGGTTTTTGGCTGTCTCCAACAACAGGCTGATTTGCATGCAAGGTCATAAAAACACTTTCATTGTCTCATAATATGCGTTTATTTTTACCTAATTAACCCAACGACTCCCATACAGTATAATTTGTTCAGTGATTCATTTGTTCCCAAACCCCTCCTTTGCGTGATGCTAATCTGCGCTGATTGGTTCGATGACCCAGTCTGTTGTGATTGGTCGACTACATTCAGCGTGAGACAGAGAGAGAAATGCCCACCACGGCTTATCAACAATTTTGAAGTAGTCAGAGTGCAGAGTGTATGTGTGAGCCCAATGCAGGAGTGCATTAAAGCAATGCAGCTTAACACCAATACGATACAAGTAACAAAACACAATTAAATACATAATTTGCAAGCTAGAAAAAACAAGGAGGCAACCATTTTAAATCGCACTTACTTACACTTGTGAAATGAAGGGAGGAACTGATCCATGAACTGTGTACTGTAAAGGTCCTGTCAAGCTCAGACAAAGTCCCATACATCAATAGTCTTTTCTGATCCTTCCTTTAACAAACGGCGGACAAATCCCCAGTTGTAAGCATGTAGATTGCTGAAGCACTCATCAGAAAAATGACAAGAACACAGCACAAGGCTGGGGCTATAATGCTGAGGTATTTTTGCAAAAATAAACCAACCACTGACTCCTCACAGCCTAATCTTTGGGTAGGGAAAATAACACTAACTTTCCCTCACACTTCAGAGCACAGCGTCCACTGCTACCACTGATTATAACATATATATTTTACTTCCATTTCTGTGTCAGTATGTCTAATTGGATGAGTTTGCACCACATATAACGTAAATGCAGATTCTGCATATGGGTCACTTTTAAAAGAAGTCAATAAAATCAAATATCATCAATAAATGTCATAAAATCAGAATTGGACATCAAGACCTGCCTTTTACATCCTGGACATACCATTCAAATGCATACTGAAGACCATTCTGTTTGCTTCTGTCTGAAATCCCTGTCAAATTTCCAGCAATTATTCATCATTCATCAGTGTCCTTGTATCTGGGGTTACACTCAGTAAACAGTTTCTTGGCCAGTTCAGACTTTCATGGCCAATCGCAGTCATTTCTGTTGAGCATGTGAACCCAATGGCAAATCAGCTGTGTCTGAGAGCGTCCTCCACAGAGCTTAAATGTTTGCGAGAAATGGACGTTTTAAAAATTTCAGTATCGATTGGTACCGAATTCCAGTATCATGCAACCCTAATCTACACTATGTCCACCCTCTCTTCATGTTTCGGTTGAGATTACGTCAAACATTGAATAAAAATGCATATTTCAATGCACTTCACAGGACCTTTAAAGGCAAATCTGATTTTGCGTAATGATAAATGGTAATGATAAATAGGTCATTTTGATTTCCGACAAGTAGCATGTAGCTAATAACCAAGTCTTTCTTCTGATTAACTATCCTGATTTACTACTAACAACACACTCTCTGGTTTTCAGGTGCAGAACCCAGCATCCGAAGGAGACAATTTGCACCTGGCTCCTCCACAGCCTTCGAAACAGTTCCTCATCTCTCCCCCTGGCTCACCTCCAGTCGGCTGGCAACAGATTGATGAGGCCACACCGGTTATTAACTACGACCTGCTGTATGCAGTTGCCAAGCTTGGCCCAGGTCAGTCGCAATTCACTAGTGTTCTCATTCGAAACCTGTAGCACCTGGTCCATCATGCACTGACATGAAAGATCTTATCCCCATCTCAACTCTGCAGTTCAGCCTTGCATTCATCACGCAGCATGCTACAAACTCTTGTACTCTCGGTTAGCTATTGTTTTAAATTGTCCTCTTCGCTGCAGTGCAGGTGATTACGTCCCCCATCCTGCTCTTAATCAATGCGCTCTTCTTCAACTGACCTTCAGGCATGTGTATGTGTGTGCGCATCTCCCACTGTGCCCTGATGAGCGGTTACTATAGCCAGTGCTGGTGGAGCTGTAATGTGTTTTGATTAAGGCTGCTGTGTAGATGCTTCTGTTTATGTGGGTGTTTGACAGTGCAGACGGGGGGCTATGTTTGGAATGGACCACACACACTTACATACAGTGGGCCTGTGAGTGCCCAGGATCTCATGGGAACAGCTCAACAGAGTAAATAAGCAAATTACGAAGCAACATCCAATGACCTTTTCATTGTCTTTCATGGTTTGGGGTATCTCCAGTTCCTAATTAACAGTCTACTATGAATTTTCTATAGAGTTTTTTTTTATAGCATCAAGTATCAAATTACAGATGATGACAGACAGTTCTTCTATAATGTTACACAACTCTGGAGTTAGGTTAGCTGTAAGACATCTAACACTGTGGTGATGTTATGATCAGATATTATTTCACCAAATCCTCATCATGGTATTATCCGCTTAAAAAACATGAGCATGATGTGACCCTGGATGGATCAAAATGTATGAATTTTCTTTTATGTCAAAAATAATTAGAATAAAAACATAATGCTTTAGTTTTCTGGAAAATTTGTTTTATATTTTTCCCAGACATGTAACCCACCGCTCCTACTGCACCCAACCCGATCTGCGATCCAACCGGCAATTCTTTATAAGGGAGTCGGTTGCTCTAACAAGGACTGAGAATTACCTGCATAGTACTTCGCTAACTGGCCTCCGTTACACTAACCCCTCCTAAACGTCACTTCCATCCCGGACGAGCCCCCACATGTAACCAACCGCTCCTACTGCACCCAACCCGATCAGAGATCAAACCAATGATTCTTTAAAAGGGAGTCAGTTGCTCTAACAAGGAGTGATAATTACCTGCATAGCACTTCGCTAACTGGCCTCCGTTACACTCACCCATCCCCCCTGCATAGCACTTCGCTAACTGGCCTCCGTTACACTCACCCATCCCCCCCCTAAACCTCACTCCCATCCCAGACGAGCTCCCACATGTAATCCACCCCTCCTACTGCACCCAACCCGATCTGAGATTAAACCGGCGATTCTTTGAATGAGAGTCGGTTGCTCTAACAAGGACTGAGAATTACCTGCATAGCACTTCGCTAACTGGCCTCTGTTACACTCACCCCCCCTAAACCTCACTCCCATCCCGGACGAGCCCCCACATGTAACCCACCAGTCCTACTGCATCCAACCCGGTCTGAGCTGAGATTGAACTGGCGATTCTTTGTATGGGAGTCGGTTGCTCTAAAAAGGAGTGGGGTTACAAGTGTAAATGTCTTGTTTTGACATTTTTTTAAAATGCATATTGTTTCAAGGGCATTTTAACTAGAAAAGAAGACAAACTACTTGTGAAGAATTAGATTTGTAGAGTGTAGAAAGAGCCAGTAAAAACTAAGACAGATATAGCCCTTCCTCAAGAACTATGCACTTGGTCTTGCATTTCCATTGTGTTTAAAGGCATGTATGAAAGGCGAGTTTTCAGTTTAAAGGTGACTATTCACTCCAAAAAAGGTGTATTTTGATGACACTGTGACTGAGTGTATAATTATAGAGGTTGTGGTCCTAATTACATCTCATTACACCCTACAGAAATCATGTTAATAGACAAGCTAAAGTATTCAAAACTTATTGTCATGGTAGTATGAAGCAAAGTAAGACCAGAAAGAGAAAGCCAAGGAAGCCAAATGAGAGCGCTGAAGCAATTGCCGATGAGAATTGAGTGCGGCACTAAAGCAGCAGAGCTTTTATTATGCCACAGTCCACTGCTTACGGTTCTTCTGGTCATGATACATGCAGAAGAAGAAGTGCTGTTTTATCGTACTAAAAGCATTTTAAGATTCTGTCATAATGTGGCTCTGTGCAGTCTAACAAAACACACAACATTAACGCATCTTTGGTGTTTCCCTGTTTTCTCTAAAACTAAACCTGAAATCAAGGGTGTGTGATGTCATTAGAACGACCACAAAGGATTATGTCCATGTCATTAGTTAAAATTGATGATTTCTCTGGATTTGAACATTCTTCGAAACAGTTGGGATAATGCAAACTCATAAGTCAACAAAATATATAACACTGTTATAGTGGGTTTTGGCTATTTTAATGTAAAACTCTTAAATAGTGTGCCTTTAATGCATCAGCACAGCCAGATACGCCATCACCAAATCTTGCCTGATGAATATTATTCATCTCCAATAAAACCATATCAACAGTCTGACCTTATAAACAGCACATTTCGGTGAATTTCTGCCCTCTGTCGATCTCCAATAATAGACGCTCCCATAGCCATCAGCTCAGAGCTGCTTTAAATCCATCAACAGGACTGGATTTGACCAACAAAAAAAAGACATAAAAAAAAAAAAAAAAATCACAACAATGTTATTGTAAGTTACTTTCACAGCTGTTTTAGACTGAGCAATCCATCTCTGAGAGACTTTTTGTTTTACCCATACGAGTGCCATGCGGTTTCTCATAATGTGTCTAAATTTGTCAGTATTATATCACTCAGCCTGATCCATCTGCTGCCCTGGCAGGAGCACCATCGTCTTGTGTTCCCATCTAAACAGCTGCTCAACACATTCAGTTCATCTTCAGTTCGAGCAGCTTTAGAGCACGTCGAATATATGACTATACTGTGCCACAGGGAAACCAAGCCTAAAAGCTCGGGTTGGCAGCGCATCACTTATGGAAGCAGGTCAATATTGAATGTCACCCTCTGTTTGTTTGGTCTATTTTTAGCTGACAGTGTAAAAGGCGTTTGGGGATTATGAAGTAGGAACATTTGAATTATGCAACGGGGCTTGGCATTATGGACACTCAGCCATCAAAACCCCAAGGGATCAATTTCAAAATCCCGTGAAAACATCCTGCTGAATTCTAAATCTCTCTCTGTCTGGCTCTCTCTCCAAATAACCATGGATGATGTTTAAGCATAACTCTGATGTTTTAGCCTATATTATTTATGTAATGGAGTTATGTGATGTGTAAATAAACGAGTCATTGGATATCAGAATGTTACAACGCTTGCTCGGTTGTACAGACAAATACTTTGCATACTGTTAAAAGCTCTTGCAGCTGTGATAACATGACATGCCAGGCTAACAGATGCAGAGAGCACACCCAGATCCAGAACAATGAAATAACTCATTGTAGGGTTGGGTCGATAGACGATGCATCATCCATCGCTGATGACCAATAGACAACATGATGCTGAGCCTGCATCGCAATCCTCCGCCCTGCCCCTGTTGCAACAGTAACCCGCTCGCGAAAAACACACACTTGGGCCTCGTTTACACTAATACATATTAGTTTTAAAATCCACAATGGCACTTTTTCTAGCATTTCTGAAAATATCTCAGTCCACACTATACCACTGAAAACCACGTGACCACACACACACAGGGACACTCTCATGCGATCTAGCTTATGCGGACGTCTGAGCTCCAGGCAGTCAGTAGGTGCTTTGAGCACAAAACCCCAGAGAGCAGTGCATGTCGGACAGTTTATCAAGGATGTACCGCTGGATCGAGTCTCATTATAGTTGTTAAACGTGATATTTAATTAATCCTGCCTCTATCTAATGACTCTTCGGTCTTTTGAATCTATCAGGTAACGTGTCACAGCATCAGTACACTGCTTCAATCTTTCGCTTTCACTTAGTAATTTTAGCGAAAACCTTAGATACTGTTGGTTGGTTCCTGTTGGTTGTGCACCTTTTTTACCAACCAAATTTGTCGACGCCATTATAACGACACAGATCACTCTGCCTATTCGTGCCAGAGTCCTGCGGACAAAGTGATTGACAGGTGTTAATCTGTGTGTAGCTTATCTTTATTTATTTATTATTTGGTTACTTATGGGTAGGCCCACACGGAATCTGCGCGTGCAGAATTTCACAGACTTTTCGCAGATTTTACGCAGATTTTTAGCCCATCATTAATTCTGTTTATTTACTTACAGTTAACTATTTACTGTTAATCTAATTGGATTTGCATTTTAAACATTAAATACAAGTTAAAAAGATATTATTTTTTATTTAACATATTAAGGTTTTAGTTATGATACTCCCAAAATAATTCCGCAGAAATCCGCAGATTTTTACCAAAATTCTACGCAGAAATAGCAAAAAACGTCCGCAGATTCCGTCTGGCCCTGCTTTTGGGTAAAACAAAGACCATGCGGGTCAGGTAGTTGAAACGGTAAGCTACAAATAATACGTTATCAATAAATTAATTATTCATAAATAATTAATTCACCGGAGAGACTCTTTCACAGAGAGTTAAGGTCTTGTGGTCTTGCAACATTAACCAAAATGGCATTTTTTCCCATAAATAAAGCCCTAGGTTCAAAACAACCTAAAACCAAATAAAAATGCTTAAGCATACAATATGTGACCCTGGAGCACAAAACCTTGTCTTATGTGGCATGGGTGTATTTGTGGAAACAGACAAAAATACATTGTATAAGGCATTTATTCATTCATTTTCCTTCGGCTTAGTCCCTGATTTATCAGGGGACACCAGATGGGAATAAACCATTATTGTAGAAGTCAAAACAATATGCTGCATCCCAATTCGCATACTTATACTACGCCCTAAAAGTATGTACTTTTTTGTAAAGGAAAAAGGAAAAATATATACTTCTGAGTATGTAACAGAAGACAGATCGTTGTGTTGCTTGGTTATGAGCCCTGTCAATAATCCACACATCATCCAAATTTCTGTCATATTTAATTTCCTACCTTATTGGAGAAGCAGCAGTAGGTTAAACTGCCATTCACGAGTCTTTCACGCAGAGTAATCTCCTCAGGTCTTTGGACAATTATGCATTTAGACGTTAATGTCCAAACACGTCTTTATATAAGTTCAGTGTTGTTGTTGCAGATGATATATAACACAGACAACACGATTTATATATTTTCCAGTTGGCTAGATATTAATTAACAGTCATACAAACATCTTTACTGAAGCCTCTCTACTTGACGGTTGGTTTCGCGCATACATCATGTTTGTAGTTTATTTACACTTTCACCCGCATTTGTAGTTCTAATCGAATTCACGTCCAACGCACATTGGGACACATTGGGACATTTCCAATTCTATTTTAAAGTAATATTTAGGACGGATAGTATGCGAATTGGCACGCAGCAATAGATTTTTAAAAATCAATAAAAATAGATTTTTATTTTAAGATAGAAATCATTCCAATATTTAATAAAGCTCAAAGACATTGTGTAAATTTCATTCTATAAATATATCAAAACTGAATTTTTGGTTAGTAATATGCATTGCTAAGCACTTAATTTGGAGAATTAAAGCACTTTAAAGATGATTTGCTCTGTATTTTTTTTTAACACTCAGATTCCAGATTTTTTATATTCATATCGTGGCCAAATATTGTCCTATACACAAAACAATGGAAAGTGTATTAATTCAGCTTTCAGATGACAAATAAATCTCAATTTCAAATAATTGACATGACTGGTTTTGTGATCCAGGGGTACATATTGAACAATTCATTTAATTGCCCCAATTTAACAATATATACTACATGTCTCATGTGTCTCTAAAATGTGTCTATAAAGGTTTATGCTCGAAATACCTCACAATCATTTATCACACAAGACTGTAAAAGTCCTTTGTTGCATGGAAACATTAGCTTTGTAACTTAGCAAGTCTTTAAGAAACATTACACTGTGGAAATATACATTTATATAATCTAGTTTCAAATTAAATTGTTTATTTATAAACAAATTTCGAGAGGATCACGTGCTTATGATTGTTCTCAGCTGTTCCAGCATCAGCTCACGACTAATTATCCAATCAGCTGATTCCTAACTCACTATAAATAACCAGAGCTTCTTATCTCAATATCTCTGTCTTGAAGAACCCCCTCACCCAACCCTTATTTCCCTCCTTTTCAAACGGGCGGCATGGTGGCCAGTGACTAGCACTGTTGCCTCACAGCAAGAATGTCTCTGGTTTAATCCCCTTCTAAACCAGGCGGCATTTCTGTACTGAGTTTTGCTTGATCTTCTCGTGCTTGCGTGGGTTTTCTCCGGGTTCTCCGGTTTCCTCTCACAGTCCAAATAACAAGCACCTTAAGCAATTGATCACAAAATTTTATACGATAGCCAAGCTCTAAGCGAGTATACCTCTTTTCAACCATGCATATACGACACTTGAGCTACAAATAAGCAAGAGGGAGTCATCGAGATCTACCTGAACTCAAACTCCGGAGGTCAAAAGGTCAAAACCGGAGGGAGCCCAGGGCTCGAGGACAGCATGCCAAACAAGCTATATTTTCAATCATCAGCTAAGTGTGAACTCTTGAACATTGATAATTATATAAATAAAAAGTTTTATTCTTTGTTTTTTTTTAATTATCTCATTTCATTCAAAATGTTAGCTAGGATGTGAAAGACATTAAAACCTCTTGCTTCCTGAGCACTGGATTAGCTAGCCAAAGTGAGGCAAATGCTAAAGGCAGGGACTCAACAATTGTGCCTTTGATTCTGGGTGATACTTTCAAGCTGGTCAGGGCAGGTAAAACCCCAGGATCTATTCAAGACCCTAAAACAAGATCTTCAACTAAAACTAGTCATGCCCATTTTCTATGTCTTCACCTACAAGCTCTACCCCATCCTAAAACACATAATAGACAGAATGAATCTGTCTCAGACTTGATTTTAGACTTGCTTTAGACTTGTGAAAGACTGAGACTCCTATAGGCTCTGGCAGGCTCAAGGACTTCTTGAAGGCACTGTTTGGCTGCAGACTAACCAACATGTCTCAATAAAGAAATTCTGCTTGTTCGAGTCTCCTCGACTGAGTTCCCTTCTTATTCTTATGCTAAAAAAAAAAAAAAAAAAATGTACACGCCCCCCTTACCCCCTGTAATATTACCCATTTTAATTGTAATTTTTAAAAATAAATATTTTATATTACAAGCAATTACTCAGAACTGCGACATAAGTGCTACAGATGGAAAATTAGGCAAATAAGTGGTCAAACATCTACTAAAAAACATTGGAATATTTTTAGACTTAACATTTTTATATCTGAACGACTGCCATTGGAGAAAGATCAAGTTTATGCTAACCAGCCAACGTTTTGCTAAATGCTTGAAGGGGGAAAAAATTCTAACTTGCATTTAGCTGTT
Organism: Danio kyathit; assembly: GCA_903798195.1. Lineage (NCBI taxonomy): Eukaryota > Metazoa > Chordata > Actinopteri > Cypriniformes > Danionidae > Danio > Danio kyathit. The sequence goes on along the minus strand of LR812538.1, from coordinate 44,613,803 downwards.
TTACATCACAGTGACACGTATGACACTTTTCTACTACACATATATATAAACATACACAGCAGTGCTAGATTTGTATCAAGTGGCCATATCCCCTCAATGGCTGTTGGGAGGTTTTGTAAGAGAGTCATTCAAAGTTGCATAACCCCAGAGAAGGACAACAAAACCACTTCACTTTGGCGGTGTCACAGCCTGTTCTGAGGTCAGCCAACAAGGAGTGTTTAAACCACGAACTAATCCTAAAAACAAAGTAAAGCAAAAACAGTTTAAAGCAAATGTGTAAGCTCTGCGGTCACAACAATTCAGGCAGTGTGCGTATGCTGCGTTTATGCTGTTCTGATGATAAATTCACATCATAATGCACTTTAAATGAATCCTAGCATTGCATTAAAACCGAACTATATACTAAGGCATTCATTTATTGACTTTTTTTATTTATACTATAAATAAAGATTATTTGCCATATTTAATTTCAATATAGTTACAAGTAGCAAACATCTGAGCACTTTAAGACTTTTAGGCATGTGTAAAAATGTTATTATTTAGTAAGCTATACAGTAATCATGCCTGAGCATGTTTGGCCAGCAAATCCTGATTTGTTTGACTACTGAGTACAAAAGCTTGAAAGGACAGTTCCCAATTTTTGGTCAAGACAACTTGCCTGCAATGCTTGCCCCGCCTTCGTGCTCTTCTGATTGGCAGTTAACATAGCGTATGTGAATAGTAAGTTATATGCCAATATCATCTGTGCATTGTCAGACACCACCCGTGGGAACAGAGCACAGGAGCACAGTTAAGGTTATTGCACACTGAATCCGAAATTTTCGTCCTTAATTTTCGCACAATAAAAAAATAATTTGACCTCACGTTGTGTGAATCGTATTGATACACTGCCTCCAAAACTTTCTTCCATCATAAAAAATTAAACCAGTTTTGATTTTTGCTGCTTTTCGCAGCCAAAAAAGCATTTGACAGGTGTTTTGACAGTTCAGAGCCACTGTACAAGCGAAAAGCTAAATACAGAATGCCGTCATTTGAGCTACAGAAAACTTGATGACAAAGACTGCATAATAGAAGACCGAATATGGCGGAGGGTTGAGAACCCCTATATGCTGGATTCAGTGACTGGCGCACCACTCCCCTGCTGCTGTTTGGTGTGTGTGTATCCATACATTTGACGTACTGCCCATAGACATTATAATAAAAAGCATGGTCCGCATCGACACGTCAACGCGCCACCATCTATTATAATGTCTATAGGTACTGCCAGTCTCTGTTAAGGATTTGTTTACATACGTGCATGTGTGAAGTATCACAAGCAATGTAGCAAAATTCCACTGATTTCCTGAAATAAACTTTGCATTTCGGAATAATTGTAGCACAGCTCTTTGATAAGGAGAACTCCTCTGTGCAGTATTGGATGAGCACAATATGCAGCTTATTCCTCTTTCTTTTTCTACTTTGGAGTAAAGAGAGGAGAACAAAGTATCACTGCTTAAACTGACTTAGAAATGTTGGCGTTTTTTTTCCTGAATGGATTAATTAATACGCATCGGACTCAGTGTGCAAGGTTTGTTTACGTGACGAATTGTTTCACATATGAATACGTAAAAAACACATACCAAAATTTCGGACTTCAGTGTGCAAAGACCTTTAGAGTATCGTCAGTTCAGTTCATCTCATTCATGTCAAGCAGGTCCAGTGGGGGGGTTTTATTTTATTTTTGACTAGTGTTGATTTTAAAATACAAAATAAAATGTGTAGTTGTGCCCTCAATTTTTGGTGGGTGCGCCTAAATTTTCAGTGCTACCAAGCAAAACGTCCATTTCGAGCCCTGCAATTATATATTTTTCTTCAATATTTTATGGATGACTTGATTTACAAGAGATGTCCAAGATGCAAAAGTTGTTTAGAATGAGGAGCAATATAATATGGTACAAAAATTGGCCACTAGTCCAACAGGTCTAGCAATTTTTGTTTGGATCGTCGTCCATTAATCTTGATGCTTAAAGTTCACTGAACCATAGTGGCTATAGCCCTTTTATGTTTTTCGTTCATGTTATGATTTGGTGATGACAGGCTATATACAGGTATCAGACAGTGAAATTCAATACCTTTTCAAGAGTTCACCCTTAGCTGATGATTGATAAGAAAGCGTATTTGGCATGCTGTCCCGGAAGAGAGCCCTGAGCTCAAAAGATCCTCGAGCCCGGGGCTCCCTTCCGATAGAAGGGTGAGAGGGGAGTTTGAGCTTGAGTAGATCTCGAGAACTGCCCGGCTTATAAATTGCGAATTATGAATTGCTATGGAAGTATACTGCTGCTTGTCTATAGTGCCAATTTGGTTTGGTCAATTCACCTATGTCACATGTCTTTGCACTGTGGGAGGAAACCGGGGAACCCGGGGGAAACCCACACGAGCACGGGGAGAACATGTAAACTCCGCACAGAAATATAGGCCTGGAAAGGATTTGAACCAGTGACGTTCTTGCTGTGAGGCAACAGTGCTAACCACTGGGCTGCCGTGCCGCCCTGTCTAAAAAGGGAGGAGGATGGGTGGAAGGGGGGATTCTTTAAAATGAAGATCCTGAGGTTAGAATTTTTGGTTATTTATGGTGACTCAAGCTGCGGTCACACTAGAGTTTGAGCTTGCGAAATTCTGTCGTACAGCGCTGCGAAAAAGGGCAGGATTAAACAAGATGATTTGACATTAAAAAAGTGAGCAATTGGTCCATGTTTTAAATTTCTTTCCAGAGAGGTCATGTTTTGATCCTCGGTTGATATCACGCAATCATGTGATGCGATTTTGCAGGTCAAAGTTCACCAAGCTTGAACTTTCCAACGCAGCGAAATGTGAAACTTGCAGCACGACCTTACGTTTCTGGTCTGACGCATTCGCGTGCGTATGAATGGAAGTCTATGGGGAGAAAAGTACAGTGTGACAGCAGCTTTAGAAATTGACTGATTGGTGGATCGTGTATTAGCTAATGCTGGTCCAGCCGTGTTCAATCATAAGCACATGCTCCTCTTGAAACTAGTTTATAAGTAAACCACACTTAAGACTTTAAGAATCTTTCCGTACATTTTAAAACCTCGTCGCCACTTTAGGTTTCAACTGGTAACATTGGCGACATTTTAACTTACAATATATTTACTAAATACTGATTGTAACAAACTAATCCTAATCTAAAACATTTTTCAAATACTGAATAAACATGCTAATCCAGCAGCGGTGCCTATAGAACAGCAGGACAAAGTAGCATGACGTCAAATCTAGAAGGATTTTATCGATTTCATAAACTACACAGCATCTCAGTATATTCGCAGATTAAATTTATTCATTGTACAATCAAAAACTAAACAAATTTTAATACCTTGTAAAATAGCATTTAAGAATTTTTAATACTTTGTAAGTGCCCTATTTTTGCTCTAAATTGATTTTTCAGCTTTTAGTTTTTAAGACCCCGGGGACATCCTGGATGATATCATTAATTTATGGATGTTTTAGAGTTCGAACTTCAAAATACAAACAGTCTAAAGGTAAAGTCACAGTTCACTACATGCATGTTTGCATAAAATCAATCTGAACTCAATTACAGGATGGGGAAAAAAACAATCCAGAGATCAAGTCAGCATCTTCTGACACATTAAATGGTTAATCCTTGTTAAGTCTTTAAGCTACAGCATTTAATGCCAATTAGGTGCAAATTTAGAGAACAGTACGTTACTGTTATTGATTACCACTTAATTGCCTGGCAGGGGAGATAAAATAGAGAGCAGCACTGACCTGAGTGAAACAGCACACATACAGTAGTCTTTTGTGAACTTTTTTGATTGATTACTGAAACAACTAGACGATTGAAACTTAGTGACTGTTTTTGCTACTGAAGTTTAAATCAGAAAAAGCATACTCGCAAAATAAATCCAATTCATTTTTAGTAAACTAAATGATCAAAGCAATTTGTACTAGATTTTATGTACTGTACCACAAGCAAATCCTCACTAATACATCAAACATATTTGTGCAGATTAATCTGAGATCTGCTTTGTGCTCTGACATTCCATTGCAATAAACTTTCAGTTTTGACCACCATGACCTCCACTCATGATGGGCTTCATTCACAAAGCTAGCGCATGTTAATAACAATTGAAGGCAATTAGGGAACAGAAGAGACAGTACAAACTAGTGAGCAATCAACAGCGCTCAAGTGGAACCATGTGGCAAACTAAACAAACAGCCCATTCAGCTCAGGCACCTTGACTGCGTTAGACTGCTGTCGGATGGCAATAATGATTGCGGCTGTTGTGGAAGGAAGCTTTTTTCCATTGTTAAGCGTGTGTTTCCATACACGTTTGTGTAGGAGCGTTTGCGTTTCCACATGGCTTGCACTGAAAATGTACTGTACAACACACACACATACATACACACACACACACACACACACACACACACACACACACACACTCCAGCTCATTAAAATAAAATGCTTTTGTTGTTCCCTGGTCTGTTTACAAGGTGCATACCCAGCCGCTTCACCCTGAGAAAGCAAAACCACTTAATGAAATATTCCTGCTGCATCTGTGGATGCTTAGATAACAGGCCTGAGCCAAGCATGTGGAGCGTGCAAGGCCCAGAAAGGGTTATTTTAGCTCCAGAAAGCAGATGAACATGGGAATGGACACCTGTGAGCTTGATCTGGAGTGTATGGTAAAAATCCAAACATACAATTAAATTCAGAAATTACTTTGTGTGTCATAACAATGGAATGACACAAGGAGAAGATACTGAACTGCTAAAATGTATTCAATACTTTGTATAAAAGGCTTTTTTTTGGTAATGACAGCTTCAAGATGCATCTTGTATGGAGAATGGAGTCTCAAGCATTGCAGTTGTGATTTTCTCAGTCTAAAAATCATGATGGTCAGTATCATCTATAAACTCTGATCTCTAGTTCATATTTTCTATTGGATTCAGGTCAGGTGATTGGCTGGCCATTCTAGCAGCTTTATTATAGGTGAAATGTCCACCCTGTTGTCATCTTCCTCATCTGGTAATGTAGATGTTGGACTGAAGCAGCTAATGTTCATTTACTCTGATGAGAGGCAGGGTTACTTTCTAACTACTGAGAGATTTTAGATGCTGTCTAGGCTTTCCATGCCTTTTTACACCTCACTTTCTTCATGTGTTCAATACTTTTTCCCTGCATTGTTTCATTTTATTACACTACTTCATTTTGTTTTCTTTGTATGGATGGATTACTTCGTTTTTTACTGACATGTAGTGTAAATTTGATCTGGAGTGTATGTTTCAGATGCTGTTTACACTAGTGGGTTTTCTTTTTAAAACACTTACGTTTTGTTACAGTTAAGCCTGGCGTCCACACTACTCCGGCATCTTCGACCTGCGAAAACTGAATGTTTTGAAAATGCTGGTGATCAATTTCAGTTTAGACAGACTGAAACTCAGACTTTTGAAAACGATCCACTATTGCATATTGTTCCCCAAAACGTCAAGCCCCTCTCATGTGACCAAATTCTGGCAAAATATGTGTAAGCCCAGTAAACGTTTTCATTTGCTAAATGCGGTTTAAAAATGAATTAGCAAGTGCATAAACTTCTGCTAAACTCAAAGCTATCAATTCTCTGGATTTAGGCCTGTTTTGAGTGTGTTTTAGTTTATAATTTGTTTACAGGGTTCATACACATTTGTACAACTAAAATTCCATGACTTTTCCATGCCTTTTCCAAGATTTTAAAGTGCATTTTCATGTTCTAATGTTTCATATAAGGTCTACGCATAGGTGGTTAATAATACAAAAAACACTGCACATTCAAACTTCTTACAGCATATCATAAAACATGCAACAATCTATTTAGTTTCAATGTATTACTATATCTATGTAAATTTTATTTACACAGTGCTTACACCCCACTAATGATGTGAGAGCATGTTTTTGGCCAAGGACAGAAAAGTACAGACAACTACCCTCTATTCATGTGTACAAATATTTGTTAAACTAATTTCCACGACTATTCCAAAACTTTGTGGGTTTTTCTGTTTTTCCAAAACTTTCCCAGGCCTGGAAAATGCCATGTCAAAATTCCATGACTTTTCCAGGTTTTCCATGACCGTATGAACCCTGTGTTTATATAAATTCCATATTCCAATTAGATTGTTTATTTATAGAAAATGGGTTCATACAAAATAGATCTTTTCAGTAAAATATTACATAATTAAATATGTTTTATTAGACATAATGGTCCCACTTTATATTAAGTGTCGCTTATACCTGTGAACTTACATGGTAATTAGATGTTTAAGTAGTATGTAACTACAGTGTATGTACACACGTTTACATAGTATTTACTTTTGTATTACTGGTGTAACTACACTCATGTAACAACCCACTGAATAGTATGTGTAAGTACAAATGTGTAACAGGACATTGGTAACAACAGTAGGAAAGTACACATCTGTACAAGAATTATGTAAGTGCATTGTGTAACAACAATATGTACTTGCAGATGTTTTCCCACTTCCACACCTGTTTGCAGATCATGCACTTGTGAACACTGTATGGCAGAACTAATGCTGCATTAGAAGGTTTCACCTTGTGATACCAGTGTACTTACATGGTAACTCTACAGGAACTGTCCACTTAATATAAAGTGTAAAATGGTCACAAATTACTGTGTAACTTGTAGAAATATCTTCTATGCAACACTTTGATAACAGTGTAGTTACATGGTAACTCCACAGGAACAGTCCACAATATAAAGTTTAAAATAAAATTCATTTTCGTTTCGGCCTAGTCCCTTTATTAATCTGGGGTCGCCACAGCGGAATGAACCGCCAACTTATCCAGCATATGTTTTACACAGTGAATGCCCTTCCAGCTGCAACCCATCTAAGCCGAAAAGAAAATGAATGAATGTATGAACAGTAATTTGTGACCATTTTACACTTTATATTGAGTGGATCCTGTGGATTTACCATGCAAGTACACTTGTATCACAAGGTGAAACCTTCTAATGCAGCCATACAGTGTTCACAAGTACATGATCTGCAAACAGGTGTGGAAGTGGGAAAACATCTGCAAGTACATATTGTTGTTACACAATGCACTTACATAATTCTTGTTACAGATGTGTACTTTCCTAGTGTTGTTACCAATGTCCTGTTACACATTTGTACTTACACATACTATTCAGTTGGTTGTTACATGAGTGTAGTTACACCAGTATACACAAGTAAATACTCTGTACCAGTGTGTACATACACTGTAGTTACATACTACTTACACATCTAATTACCATGTAAGTTCACAGGTATAAGCGACACAATATAAAGTGGGACCAAAATGATATACTATATTAAATAAATCATATGTAACAATTGTGAATATACAAAAGGTCTGAATACATGACATATTTTAGATTGACAATTTTCTGCAAATAAATACTCCAAATAACATTCTTATTTTTAATTTGGAAAACACGTTATTGTTAGTAAAATTAGTTGGTAAAAATAGAACAGGGCAACCCAGTGGCGCAGTAGGTAGTGCTGTTGCCTCACAGCAAGAACGTCGCTGGGTCGCAGGTTCGAACCTCGGCTGGGCTGGGTCAGTTGGCGTTTCTGTGTGGAGTTTGCATGTTCTCCCTGGGTTCGCGTGGGTTTCCTCCGGGTGCTCCGGTTTCCCCCACAGTCCAAAGACATGCAGTACAGGTGAATTGGGTAAGCTAAATTGTCCATAGTGTATGAGTGTGAATGTGTGTGTGGAAGTTCCCAGAGATGGGTTGCGGCTGGAAGGGCATCCGCTGCGTAAAATCGTGCTGGATAAGTTGGCGGTTTATTCCGCTGTGGCGACCCCGCAAGGGACAAAGCCGACAAGAAAATGAATGAATGAAAATAGAACAATATAAATGTAATTTTATTATATTTATTTCTATTGGGTTCAGCTCAGGTGATTGACTGGCCATTCTAGCAGCTTTATTTTCTTTTCTGAAACCAGTTGGCTGTGTTTGAGGTTTGTCTTGCTCTTCCTCATCTGGTAATGTAGGTGTTAAAGGTGCAGTATGTAAGTTTGACACCCAGTGGTTGAACTAGGTATTGCATTCCTGGATCATAACAAACGCAGTGCAGGATGCCAGATTGAGGACCAGAATCATTGCAAATCTCGTCATGTAGTGTGTTGTTAGGACGCAGGGTTACAATGCAAACTGCTCACCTAATATTTATGTTCAGAATATTTATATTATTTGCTAATTAATAAATTCATGTGGAACTCTGAATCTGCGTCTGATTTCAGGGCTGCTACTGTCCACCGAAGGTCACATTTCAGTCACGAACATATGCTTTAAGAGCCTTTCTGAATCAATGAATCAATGAAATGCAATGTTTTCCAACAAGGCAACCCAGGGTGCTGAAATATAATTGGTTAAAGTGGCAGTGGGCAGGTTAAAAGAACCAAAACAATACAGTGTTTGGGGACATAACTTGCATTTTCAAAGCAGAATATCTGACTGCAGCCTTGTTCATTCATTCATTTTCTTTTCGGCTTAGTCCCTTTATTATTCTGGGGTCGCCACAGCGGAATGAACCGCCGACTGCAGAATTGTTTTTCAGATAAACAAGAATGTTCACTTAGCATATTTTTTAAATATCTGCAAACATATTATGGTATTTTTATGCTTGAGACAAAAAGTCAAAAACTTACATACAGCACCTTTAAACTGTATAAATGTAGGAAAATAGTGGAGTTTTTAGTTTGTGCCATGCAAAATGACAAGCTGAAGTTTCAGTTTTTGCACATTTGTTCCTGCTGATGTGTGAAACGATTACCAACACTCTGAAAGGTTACAGTACTACTGAGGAGGTTTGAAACAACCATAATGTCAATGGATTAAAGCACTCTACAGCACAGCTCCTCACTTTTTTACTATGTATTTGAGGGTATGTTCAATCACAGCGGCAGATGGCTGACACCAAATACACGGCAATTTGCGTCGAGTCATTATCCATTCACTGACTGTTATTCAGTCTGCAGCTGCGCTTATCAGATTGGTTCTGTTTCCTTGTAGGCTCCTGCCCGCTTGCCGTTCCCTCTACAAAGGGTTAATCTTTCTCAATCAAGAGAAAGGGGTTTATTTTTGGGGACGGTTGCTAAGGAATGCAGAAATTGTCATTTGTGCTTTTGGAGAGGAGGACTTTAAAAGGATGAAGGGAAGTGGAGTGTTTTGCCCCCTCTTTCCAAAGAATGCTCTAAAAATACCCCACACCGTTTCCCTGTGCCGGCCCACTGAAGCTACACTAACCGGACAAAATCCATCTGGCCTTTCGGCGGACACACTTTCACAGCACCTCTCTCTTTCTCAGCTGGTGCACGCCTGTCATGCACAAATCAGAGGATGGAGCTGGAGAGATGTGCTCCGCATGCCAATGAGATCACTGCCGTTTTAATAAAGCCTCGTTTTCTGCTTTATGAGGGACAGCAAAGTAACACCGCGCAACCTTGTGGTTTTATTCTTCTGTAGGGTTTGGGGATGAAGTTAAGGTTTGATCTCTGTGGTAATGAGCTTGATTCTCTCCTCGACTGTCTGACCCTTGACGTCAGTATGCAGCATTGACGTCATGCCCAGGTTTCACAGAGGAGCAGAGCCCTCAGGAGGCATTGCAGGAGGAGAGGAATGTGTGGGATTGTAAATTTGTCAGAACATACAGCGAGTGAAATAAGCAGCGAACACATCAAGGTTTTTCCTGGTAAATCTATTTTTTTAAGGGGCTGCTGACATGAAATTGTATCTGTTTTTGGTCAAACTCCAAACATACAAATAAACCTTTTTTTTATTTTTATTATGTGTAATAATACTGGAATGACACAAGGAGAAGGTACTGAACTACTGAAATTTATTTAATACCTTTGTATAAAAGGCATTTTTGGTAATGGCAGCTTCAAGATGCATCTCGTATGGAAAATGGAGTCGCATGCATAGCTCAGATTTTTCAGTTTTGTGATTTTCAGTCAAAAATCCTAATATTCTGTGGGTACAGTCTATAAACTCTGATCTTTAGTTCATATTTTCGGTCACACTTTATTTCGATGGTCCGTTTGTTGAATATAAGTTACATTGCATCTACATGTCAATTAATTCTCATTAGATTATAAGTAGACTGTTGGGTTGGGGTTAGGGTTGGGGTTAGGGTAAGTTGACATGTACTTGCAAAGTTTCTTATAGTCAGTTAAATGTCTGTTGAAGGACTGTTAAATGTCAGTATCAACAGATATTAAGCAGACAGTCTACTAATACTCAAATGGACCATCAAAATAAAGTGTTACCATATTTTCTGTTGGATTCAGGTCAGGTGATTGGCTGGCCATTCTAGGAGCTTGGCTGTGTTTGGGGTCCTTGACAGTTTCTCAATTCCAAGAACGCAGCGAATGGACTTGCGTTCTTGTGAAGACCGGTCTTGCCAGGTCACCTCGGAAGAACAGAGAACGCATCCTGTGAGAAATGAGAAGCTTTGTTCTTCCTGAGGGTCACATGACCTTCACGCGTTTTTAATTGAAAATTATTTAAACATTACAGCATTCAAACAATGATTTATTGTTTTTTTTCCCCTTTTCAAAATATATACTATGCATAAAAACTTTACAAATATACGTTGCACAATATAAATAAAACTGATTTTAAAATGAATTTAAGATTTTCATGGTAATGTTTATATTCACAGTTTTATTTAGGGAAACTCCTGAAATAAATAAGTTATATCTCTGAACTTTAATAATAAATATATTTAAAATGCTGCGCTTCCCACCTCCAGTCCCAATGACTTCTGTTGACTTCTAGAGCGAGTTCGGTACTCATGTCTGCATCGATGCGTTCTCGATATCAAGAACACATCCGGAAATTTTCACGCATCCTCTGTACTTTCGTTCTTGAGTATTGGAACTGAACTTTGTCGGTTGATGACAAGAACACGAGGACACAAGATCACTGAAGAACGCATATTGAGAAACAGCCCTTGTCTCGTTAAAAAGTCTACCCTAGTTTTAGCTTCCTCATCAGGTTATGTAGATGTTGGACTGAAGTAGGGCTTTGCGATTAATCAAAATCGAATCACAATCACGATTTGAAACATTGTGATTAGCTAATCGCAAGAGGTTGCGATATGGAATGTATTATAATAATGTATTTAATTTCCCCCACCCAGAGCAAATGCATAACTGCCGTCTGTGTGTGACAGTTTTATTATTCAATTGAGTGCACACACTTTCGTTATGCCCAATCAGAATGGCACAACCAAACTATGCAGAATGCCCACAATAAAAATAAAAAAAAACCAGGAAAGCGCAGACAAGTGGGATGATGGAGTCTGTCGCTTAAGAAGCATTAACAGACGAAATACTATCAAAGAAAAACAGCATGTCGGTAATGCGGCAATATTTTGGTTTCAGTCACAGACACCGAACAAAAACAGGTCATTTGTAAGAGCTGTCACGGAATTGTTGCCACAGCACAAGGAAAAACAACAACCAGCACCTAAAAGAGCCCCACAGGCTGCCATAAGAGGAGCGTCTTGCTAAAAAATCAACTGAAAGTATTGCCAGTGACACTCAATCTAGTAGCAAGCAACAGCAAAGTACAATTTCAGAGTTGTTTGCGTCTGTTACACCATAAGAAAAAAACATCACAAAGGCACTAGGAGATAACTACCTCCATAACTCACTACCTCACTAAATACACAGTGCCTTTTAATGCAGAGTCAAAAGAGGCATTTAAAAACCTCATCTAAATGCTGGATAGGAGATATACACTTCCATCGCACACATATTTTTGCCATTTTGCAGTAACAGACGTTGAAGGTCATGATATTTTGTGTAGCATCTACGATAATCATTTTTTTTTCAGACAATATAAGCTACAGAAAGACTCTTATCAACCATGTTAGTTTGCTGAGTGTTCTGTATTTTTTTTATATTTTTTTGCTTGTATAATAAGCCACACTATCTCCCTCATTTGAGTTGAACTTGTTTACAGAAAGGTAAAGTCAATTCATTTGTGCTTACTGTTTGCTCTAGAGAAAAATTTGTATATTTAAAAACAATTTTGAATAAAAGGTAATATCTTTTCGGTTTCTTTTTTAACTAATACTCACTACAATTTAGCAATAAGAAGCTACGATACAGATTATTGAGCTGAATCTTAACTACAAAATTAAATCACAAATCAAAATCACAATGTCAAAATAATAATAATAATAATAATAATAATAATGATAATCGCAATTAGATATTTTGCCCAAATCGCACAGCACTGAAGCAGCTAATATTCATTTACTCTGATGAGAGGCAGGGTTACTTTCTAACTACTGAGAGATTTCAGCTCCTGTCTGGGCTTTCCATGCCTTTTTACACCTCACTTTCTTCATGTGTTCAATACTTTCTTCCTTTGTCATTTCATTACATATAACTAGGCCCACACAGAATCTGCGCATTCAGAATTCAGCTGATTTTCGCAGATTTTTAGCCCATCATTAATTCTGTTTATTTACTTACAGTTAACTATTTACAGTTAATCTAATTTGATTTGCATTAAACATTAAATAAAAGTTAAAAAGATATTTTTTATTTCACATGTTAAGGTTTTAGTTATGATACTCCCAAAATAATTCCGCAGAAATCTGCAAATTTTTACCAAAATTCTCCGCAGAAATAGCTAAAAACGTCTACAGATTCCATCTGGCCCTAAATATAACTTAATTTCTAAACTATTTTTGCTTTCTTTGTATGTATGGATTATTTGGTTTTTACTGACATGTGGTGTAAATTTCAAGTCAACAGCACCTTTAGAAGTTCAATACTTATTTTACCCACTGTATCGAAAATAGTTTGAACGCGTGTGTTTATTGTATGAATAAAACATGAGATGCGTTTCTGATTTGAGGAATTAGGTCAAAACAGTGAGATAATAAAAAGTTTGGACGCACAAGAAATAAACAAAGAGACTAGAGGCAGACGGTGTAAGCCAGAGACTTCTAGAAAGAGGAAGGAAAAAAAAGATAAGAGGGCCTTTAGAGTGTGCTGGATCCTCTGGGTGACCACAATGCACTGCACACTCATGCTGCCCAAAGGCACAGTGGTAAACTTAGATTCAGCTCCCTGCTCTGTTTCATCCTACACAGCACGCAGCGCATTCGTCCAGCACATTTCAGATGTTTACCTTCATCCGGCCCTTGTGCAACAGATGCAGGAAAGCAGATTATCTCTTGTGAAGGTTTTAATTACCTACAGTGTGGAAACCCCTCCAGACCGCTCTGACTGACGGGCTCTGTGGATTTCTAGGTGAAACAGAGCTCTCTATTCTGGTTGTCTTAGAGGGATTTTCAGCATTGCATAAAGAACATTGTTCCCTAGTGGATTCTGTGTGTAAGTTTAACGCTTGTATTGCTATGGATCATTGCCGGTTTTCTCTGGCAAAACCTCAATTATGGTCAGCCTAAAATAGCCTGACTCTTCTTATGTTGAGATCTAAAGAGAGAGAGAGAGAGACATCTAGGTCTGATTGTAAGTACTGCAGGGGAAATGATGACATAATGCTGCATTCCATTTGGTTTAAAAAAGGGAGGATTCCTGTTCAATACTGACAATTTGGATATGGGAAACAAATGGATATGAAATCTTTAGACTAAATAAACATGCATATATCTCTGCAAATGTAAATGAATTTAAATGCATCAGGAAAAGTGACGTTAAAGGGATAGTATACACAAAAATTCTCAAGTGTTTTTAAGCTTTTATGAATTTCTTCTGTTCAACACAAAACAAGATATTCTGATGAATATTGGAATATTAGGAACAAAAAATACTCCAGGAAGAGTATTTAATATTCATTCACTCATTTTCCATTAGCTTAGTTCCTGATTATCAGATTTCACCACAGCAGAATGAACCAAAGGCATAATATATATATATATATAGTATATATTTTAAAAAAATGGTGAAAAATCAACTTTTCAAGCTGTTTGGACAGACATACAGTATGTGTAGGTATAGTGTATAGACTGTCATATTGGGGTGATATAAACACACTCAGTCCTTTTTTTTTCAATTTAACAACATAAAAACGGTGGACCAATTGGAGCGGTTTTGAGATCGACCGCAACTTGACGTAGGAGTGCGGTCCCCCCGCCCACCAATATTGATTGACAGGTGCACATTACCATATCCTCAGTATGTTGTTTCACGTCCGCCATTTTCAGCGTGTGAGTCAAAGCGACGTCACCAAAGAAACACCCTTGCTCTATTTTTAGATGTAAGATTCATTGGGCTCAACATTCACCACGTTATCACTCTCTTCTGCGCCAGTGTTTGCATACATGTGTACTTTTCATTGCGTCTTCCTTAAACTTCAGCGGTTTGCATTTCCCGCGGTCACAGAAGCTCCCTGTCATCTTAACTAGGTGCAGCTGGAAAGTCCGAGCGCGTTGCCTCACGTGCGCGTCCCTCCATTGGAAATAACGAACTAACGACGCACAGCGCCATGCATTTCGCGGTGTCGCAGATGAAAGTGAGGACCGGAGGGTTCGCTCACTATTCTGCCCCCTAGGTCGCCTCTATGGACGCGCTGGCCCTGCTCAGGACACTGTTCATATTTCTGCCGGTCCACAGAGCGTTATCTGAATAGTTTCATTTTAAATAACATGCGAATGTGCGCGTCTGGTGTACCGTGTCGTGGCTCTGAGCGGCACATCCGGTGTATGACGCCCTTTAGTTATAGCCTCAAGCAGGTCGTACACCAGAAGCGCCGCTCAGAGACACGCAGCGTCGCACCACACAGCGGCATGCATTTCTAAACATAAATTTCTATCAGGTGACACACACCGGCGCCGCAAGTGTGCGATACTTTCAACTATCATGTGCGCGGCGTGTCGCGGCGCATCCAGTGTGTGATGCCCTTCAGTCAAAGTTAATTCAGTGTGCTTTATTGTTAGTCTCGGTGTAGGCTACAAGCTCGGAGCTTTAAACTAGCACACAGTTGGCTATAAAACTATACAAAGACACAAATGATTTTGTAGTCTCTGCTTGGTCTGTGTCCGAGTCGTACATGTACAGCTGAATGCTGGTCCTCTCACTCATGTTGCTTCTCTCTGTCTGCCTGTCTGTTGCCATACACAAAGTGGAGGAGCTCTTGGCTCCGCCCACTTCTTAAGTTAGGCGGGAAGTCGAAACTAATTTTCATGTGAAGCAACACACCCCTAAAACAACGAAATGTGTACACGCCCCCATAATGACACTTTTTAACACATCATAATAAAAAATCTGAATTGTGTTTTGAACTGAACCTAAACTGGCACACTCAGAAGAACCATAATATTAATATTACATCTTAAAAATAAGGTAAAATAGGTGCCCTTTAATATTTAATATAAAAACTTCTAGTTTTCGGCATTCTTTAATATATCTTATTTCATGTTTGAACATGAAAAGTGGATGGGAGAGTACATTTTTTTGCGGGTGAACTATCCCTCTAAAGCATTGTATTTGCAAAACCATAAATGTTTACCATTTCGTATACAAAGTACATGCTATATACAATATAGGAAAAATTTTATATTGCGATTTTTTTTTTCTCTGCTATATATATTGCGATATAAATGACTTAAATAGTTCTATTTGCAAAGTCATTCCTTTAGATCACATGTGTCAAAGCCAGTTCCTGGAGGGCCGGAGCTCTGCACAGTTTAGTTCCAACCCCAATTAAACACACCTGATCAAACTAATTGAGTGCTTTAGGCTTGTTTGATACCTACAGATAGGTGTGTTGAAGCAGGGCTGGAACTAAACTCTGCAGGGCTCCGGCCCTCCAGGAATTGACTTTGACACCCCTGCTTTAGATTAATTGGGATGATTTTGTAGGAAAGTGAAATATAAATATCTTTATGTAATTTATTATATACATATAAAAAAGTACAGTGGTAGATAAACACAATTGAACAAATTATCATTAAAGCACTGCATAATCATATAAGTAATTCAATAAAAATAAACTTTATTAAACTTCTTTATGCTCATATAGTCACAGACCTTAAAAACACATGCAGATGATAAACTTTCACTCTATTGTGGTTCAATTCTGCAGTGTCTAAACAAATCTTGTTTTGACCTGTGGTTTCTGGTCACCTATAATCACAACTCAATATTGCATTTCTTGCGATGTGGCTATTACGGATGCACACATTGCGATATCAATGCTCAAACGATATATTGTGCAGCCCTAATACACAGTGAGACATTGCTTTCCATCACTTGGTACAATAGCTTAATATATATATATATATATATATATATATATATATATATATATATATATATATATATATATATATATATATATATATATATATATATATATATATATATATATATATATATATATATTTATTTATTTCACCCTTTGGCAACATTTGATAAATATATCAGTACTTTTTTTAATAAAAGGAAATTTAGTTTGATCAAACAGCCATAATTTAATACAGTTAAAGTCTAATCTAATTTTTAAACTCTGCTTATCAAATTGTCAAATAATTTACAAAAAAGTTTTTATAATTTACACAAAAATATTACACTACAGTTTTTGTAGCAAAAATAGTCAAATGTTTATTGCATCAAACCAGCATATTAGAATATTTTTTTAAGAATTACAACACAGCTGATATATACAATATATACAAAACAACAAAAAAATAAAACAATTATATACAATTTGAATATTTCTTAATATTACTGTAATTAAAAAAAAGATTAAGCTTGGTTCAGCATTCCATCTTAAATACTTAAAAACACCTTCTTCCTACTGTAGATATATTTTTACTGAATTAAGAAAATTATTTTAAAGCCAAAACTAAAACGCAAATGTTAAAACTCCAAATTTTTTAAATCTATCATCAAGTGAAACAAGAAAATGTTATTAGACTAGTCTTAAGTAAGCCTGCTTAAGTTTATATACAGTATATGTATATATATATATATATAACATATACAAATACAGTTGAAGTCAGAATTATAAGCCCCCCTTTTTTCTTTTTAAAATATTTTCCAAATGATGTTTAACAGAGCAAGGAAGTTTTTACAGTATGTCTGATAATATTTTTTCTTCTGGAGAAAGTCTTATTTCGGCTATTTTTTAAAAACCATTTTAAGGTAAAAATTAATAGCTCCTTTAAAGGGCACCTATGGTAAAAAATCTACTTTACAAGCTGTTTGGACAGACATACATGTATAGACCGTCAAATGGTGATATAAACACAACCAGTCCTTTTTTTTTCAATTTAACAACATAAAAACGACGGACCAATTGGAGCGGTTTTGAGACGACCGCAACTTGACGTAGGAGTGCGGTCCCCCCGCCCACCGAATTGATTGACATCTGCGTATTAACATGTCTCCGTAGTAATGCGTATAATCATATCAACAAAACAGGACGTGTGCAAAACAACCGGGAATAAAGGATCTGTTCAGTTTGCTAGGATCATCAATCATCATCAAATGTGATCAAGAGTGAGTTTGACAAGTTTAAAATGTTTTAAAACAGTGCATGTTAATGAATTACAACGATTTACTTCAGCTTTACTTCATCAGCACAGCCGCATGTCAGAACAATTATAAAAGAAGACGCTTCAATCCCGGTTTATGGACGTTAAATCAGGTTTATTTTGTACATTAACGTAACAGATATCTATACAGCAGTGGATATAAACCTGTATCCTGTCACATTTGCATGCAAAAACAGTGCACGCTGTGTGTGTGTGTGTGAACTTTGTAACAACATTGTGTGTGACTCGTCGTTGCAGCTCCACAACAAATGCATCAAATACTCATTGGTAAAGGTCTTACTGTAGTATTTCTCACAAACGTTACGTGAGATCTGCTTCTTTTATGTCTGTCTGTTGTCTGAGTCACCCGAGGGAAAACGGTGGGCGTGAAGAACTAGCCTTAAATGCGCAGTACACAAAAACCGCAACCTGCTGCTCAAAGCTATAAATTAGTAACTTACGAAAGGTATAATAAAAAAAACTGATGGGTGTTTTGAGCTGAATCTTTACAGACACATTCTGGAGACACAAAAGACTTATATTAAATCTTGAAAAAATTGGTAACCTAGGTGCCCTTTAAGCTATATTTTTTTCAATAGTCTACAGAACAAACCATCATTATACAATAACTTGCCTAATTACCCTAACTTGCCTAGTTAATCAATTATGCCTTTAAATGTCACTTTAAGCTGTATAGAAGTGTCTTGAAAAATATCTAGTGAAATATTATTTACTGTCATCATGACAAAGATAAAATAAATCAGTTATTAGAAATGACTTATTAAAACTATTATGTTTAGAAATGTGTTGAAAAAATCTTCTCTCTCTTAAACAGAAATTGGGGAAAAAATAAACAGGGGGCTAATAATTCAGGGGGTTTAATAATTCTGACTTCAACTAATATATATATATATATATATATATATATATATATATATATATATATATATATATATATATATATATATATATATATATATATATATATATATATATATATATATATATATATATATATATATTATAGAATTAGAATTATTAGCCCCCTTTTAAATTTGTTTTCTTTTTTAAACATTTCCTAAATGATGCTAACTGAGCAAGGAAATTTTCACAGTATTTCCTATATTATTTCTTCTGGAGAAAATCTTATTTGTTTTATTTTAGCTAGAATAAAAGCAGTTTTTAATTTTTTAAAAGCCATTTTAAGGTTGATATTATTAGCCCCTTTAAGCTATATTTTTTCGATTGTCTACAGAAACCATAATTATACAATGACTTGCCTAGTTATCCTAACTTGCCTAATTAACATAATTAAACTACTTAAGACTTTAAATTGCCCTTTAAGCTGTATAGAAGTGTCTTGAAAAATATCTAGTAAAATATTATTTACTGTCATCATGGCAAAGATAAACTAAATCAGTTATTAGAAATGAGTTATTAAAACTATTATGATTAGAAATGTGTTTCTATAGAAATCTTCTCTCCGTTAAACAGAAATTGGGGGAAAAAAATCATTCTGGCGCTAATCATTCTGACTTCAACATATACAACTTATATAGCCATAGCATGACAGATTTTTGTCTTCTACACATACAGGTGAAAAGTTCGAGCTCCATGCGGGCACAGAGTCTACGCCCAGCGTGGTGGTCCACGTCTGTGACAGCGACACGGACGAGGAGGAGGAACCAAAGAACAACCCTAAACCAAAAATCATCCAGACCCGACGTCCAGACCTGCCAGTCTCACACTGAACTCTACAACTCAACACAGAGTCAGGAGGATTTGTACCCTCCACCATCTCCTTCACGGGACCTCTGCCACCCTTCAGAACCTTGTCAAACACAACCAGGGTCTGAGGGACTCTGATCTGTGGTTCTCGCTCAGCACACACACATGTATACAAATCCTCAATGTGCTGTCACACAATTTTTTTGTTTTGTTTTTATGTTGGCAATACTCTATGTTAAATATGGCCGCTCTCTGTCCCTCTTTCCCAATCCCACTCTGTTGTAATACCATCTGATCACCACTTAGAGGCAGCATGTACCCATCCCTGCTCTCACACACATCTCTAATTGGCTCCTGGGCTGTGGCACATTGTAGTGTCAGATGTGCCCATTGGCTTTGCTCTTGCACAGCACAACTAGGTACCATTTGTACCCAGCAAGCCATTAATAACAGTACATTCTTCATAAGGGCATGCTAGCCACTAAATGTGGCTAAACACCAGCGCTGCATGTGGCATCCTTAGAAATATAAATTGCCTAACAAATTTCTGTCAGATAACCCTAGTTTGGCAAACGACAGACTTGTGCAAAGCAAAAAAAAGGATTGTTTCCTTCAGGCCAGTGCATGTTCTGGTAGCAAACTGTACATTTTGAGTTTGATTTCCTGCTGTGTGTAATTGTCTGTGTCCTGCCAACAGTGTTCTTACAAAAAAAACAAAACAACAACAACAACGAAGCTTTTCCAGACGACAAGCTAAAGCTGATTTTGACCATAAACCCATGCACCTTTTAATTTGTTGCTTCCTCAATGTGAATCTTTTTTGTTGTTGTTGCTGTAGTGCTTAGTCCTTTATGCCTGGAAACCGAAAAAAGATTTTATTTATAGGATCCCATTACAGATTAAATGACATCTACGGGTAATCAGATGTCATTTAATGAAGACTGTAATATGCATGGTTACTTGTTTTCTAGAATCTAACGTAGACATCCAAATCCATAGTTTGTGTGCGACTTCATTCGCACTGGGGTGCGTTTCCCAAACAACGACATAACTCGTGGCTAAACTATCATACTACGATGCATCGTTTGGGAAAAGAACAATGTAGTGACGAGTGTTTCCCAAAACCGTAGCTGCTTTGTCGCAGATCCATCGGTTGAACCACTTTAGTTATAATAGAAAACTTCCATACCGATCCTCTAAACGGGGTGGAATAACTACTTCTTTAGAGAAAACCCCCATACTTTTTGTAAATATCGTTTTACACCCACATGCATTAAAAAAAAATCCAATATTAGTTTTGGTAAAAAGATGCACTCTTGCAATATAGAGCCTATGTTTCCTTTAAAAATATTATTGAGAACATGCCATATTCTATTCTAAAACATAAATCATATAAATCGTTAGGCTAATGGTTGTAGTTTACAGTATTATTATTATTATAATAATTATATTATATATATATATAATTATAATAATTATAATTATATATAGTATTATTATATATACAGTTTATTATTATTACTATTATTAAGAAGGATTTTAGGTGCGTCCTAAATCGCATACTTATGCACTATTCTACACCATTTTGTAGTATAAATAGTCTAAGCAGTGCGTTCACACTGAAAACTCTAAAATAAATAAGTGCACTTTAAATACCCAGATGATGCACTTACTCAGCCAGTAAAATGAAGTGTGGAATGATGGACACTTCACACACTCAACGGCCACAGCTTTCTCAGGTAGCGGAAGGGGCGGAGCTATCGGGCACTCATGTTGGATTACTTTATTCATTTTGGATTGTGAATGCAAAATTCTCCTATAAGAATGATTATAGCGCCTCCTGATGGTGAATGCGGTTATATTCATGGTAGATCTTATTTGGCAGTTTGGTCATTTATTTCACTAAATTGGTTAATTGGCAACCATCAAACGTCATCAGGGAAACGGTTTGAACTTCTGCTTAGTAAAAAACCCATTAGTGTTCCATTTGGGACAACACTAAATACATATACTATGCTGTTGAGTGTGTAAGTGCATAAGTACATAGTGGATAAGAGCATAGTGTATAGTGTGCCATTTGGGACGCAGCTTTCGTTTATTTTTTTTAAAGTCTACTTTTACAATTTGACACATTCAAACCACTGCAGAAATGTTCTAACCAACGGGCCCATGTCATATATAGTACAGATACTTAATAAATAACCTACTATAAATTAAAACCATTAACGAATGCTATATATTTTTGTTTTCACAAGCTTTGGAGACGTAATGTAAATTCCGCTTATAAATAATAGGTCACCTATAGCTTTCATCATGAGCCACGGCTGCGCTCCAAATGGCATAAATGTTTTCAAAGTGCACTATGAAGTGAGCGAAATTGTCTATATGAAGATCGCTAAAACTGAACAGTAAAAATACTTTGAAAGCAAATTACACCTAAGAGAGCTGACTTTAATGTGTGTTTTTTAATCATTCCAAGTTTAAATGTTGGAACGTTCTAAATGAATAGTGCATAGGGGGGATAACTTAGAAAAAGACACAGCCAGGAAACTGTGCTTCTTACTACAGCTCTAGAGGTGTAGTTGAAAACGTACAAGTTTGCGACGCAGTTTGCGAATGTTCATTGGAAGGATGGATTTGGGAAACGCCAAATCAACAAACTGTTTGTAACGACGAAACTTGAGACCTTAGTTGGCTGACGATGGTTTTCGGAAACGCACCCCAGATCATTTCGAATCATGTCAAACAAAACGCAAACGATGCTACTGAGACAGATCTTCCAAGTGCTATTAGTTAAAAAAGCAAATATTAAAGAGAGTGATGTCAAACTTTCTTATTTAATCAATATCTTTGTGGTAGGCCTGAACTAATTCACGGATTATTTAACTTAAAAAGAAAATATCCAAAGTACATGAAGGCATGCACAAACCATATCTGTAAGTTTGAGTCACAAAAGCACTACATAAGCCGAATAGTCCACAAAAAAAATTAGTCATGGTATACAAGTTATAATATTTCTTCCAAGACCATAAAATGTCACCCATCCCGGACAGTACATCAGCACTGTGATGTGTCATTACTGTGATGCCTGACTAGCACCCTACGTTGAAGTATTATTGTATGAGTGTGTTGTAAATGTAAGGAGATTATCAGGCTTAAACGTCTGTTGTTCAGTGTTTATGACTTGTTAAGGGTGGTAGTCACAGCTCCTCATAATCTGTGTTTCTTCAAATACCTGGATTGTTCCTTGGTCCAAATGCTGTTGGTTTGCCAGTCGGTGTCCATTAGCCTGAACGAATGTAGAAGTAACACCCCATCCTGACTCCTTTGCTGTTCTGGAAACAAGGTACACTTACTGCTCTCTTCTGACATCGCCGTCTGCTTCGTGACACACAGCCTTATTTGATTTAGCGCTCGCAAAGGTTAGCAGTGCACCCTCTGGTCTGCTTCTCTGAAAACAAGAGGTATAGGATCAGAACACATCAGTATGATAAATGTGCGAACCAATGTGACCAGAGCAATATAACAAAAACCAATACCAACCGTCCACTGCCTTGGACTTTCCCTTCCAATTCATTATCGCCTGCTTGGCCAGTCAGCTCTTCCCATATTCTCTCCTCACGATTGAGAAAAAAAAATCTAAAAATCGCAGTCTCACACGCTGCCAGCCTTCCTTAATGTCATGTAATTTAAGATATTTTTTTTGTATTGTTCTGTATTGCACTTTCTTCTTCACACGACTGTACGCAGTATCATTCAGTAACTGTATTTCCTTTTATTTTATTTTTTTCATGTACTCCTGAAGACATGATATTATCTCTGTTCTTAAAAGTCTTTGATCTGGAGTTAGTCTCACTGATGTTGGGAAACAATATCTCTGTATTGTGTATACTCGTGCAAGACCATTGGTGTTCTTGTCATCTACATGTGCGTCCTGCCTGCCGACACTAAGGAGACATATCTGTATATATTAATCAATAATATTTTTACTGCATTTTTGTACAAATATTCATGGTAGCCATGTACAAGTAGTTGAGATGATTCTTTGTTAGTATTAAAAAAAAAAGTTGGTTTTAAAACTCTGGTGTCGTCTGATGACTTGTAATGATAGATAGATAGATAGATAGATAGATAGATAGATAGATAGATAGATAGATAGATAGATAGATAGATAGATAGATAGACAGACAGACAGACAGACAGACAGACAGACAGACAGACAGACAGACAGACAGACAGATAGACATTTCACTCATATTTTCACAAGTTAACGTACTAATTTTAAAATAATGCTGCATTATAAAGGTAAAAATGGAATTAAACATTTACCCCTTGAAATCCAAAAAATAAAGTAACAATAGTAGTCTAGGAAGTTTAAGTATCAGAACAGGCCAGCTGCAGTTAGACTAGATTGGTCCATTAAAGATATTTAACTAAAACAAATAATTTCCCTACTGAAGCCAGGCTGGGAGCCCAATCAAAACCAGCTATGTCCAGCTTAAACCAGGCTGGTTTAAACTGGTAATTTTCCAGCCTGACCAGCTAATACCAGGCTGGAAATGACTGGAAACCAGCCTGGAAATGGCCAAAGCCCCTCTAAAACCAGGCTGGTCGACCAGCTAAAACCAGCTTAGGCTGGTTTAAGCTGTTTTTTTTTCAGCAGGGATAATTGTCTTTGTATATTCATTCATTCATTTTTTTTTTGTCTTAGTCCCTTTATTAATCCAGGGTCGCCACAGCAGAATGAACCGCCAACTTATCCAGCATGTTTTTACGCAGCGGATGCCCTTCCAGCCGCAACCCATCTCTGGGAAACATCCACACTTACACACTCATACACTATGGACAATTTAGCCTACCCAATTCACCTGTACCGCATGTCTTTGGACTGTGGGGGCAACCGGAGCACCCGGAGGAATCCCACGCGAACGCAGGGAGAACATGCAAACTCCACACAGAAACGCCAACTGACCCAGCCGAGGCTCGAACCAGCGACCTTCTTGCTGTGATGTGACAGCACTACCTACTGCGTTGCCTATCTCCGTATATTATTTACTACAAATAACTCATCTCATGGTGTTTTTAAAATGTTTTATTTACCTAACTTTTCCTCAGAAACGCGTTCTAGGTTTCTTCATCTCCAGATATTTACATTTAATTCTGACTCATTTAAAGACCATTTTGAGGGATGTAAACAAAAACAATTGTCCCAACGTATTTCCTGTAAATAAATAATGTTACGATATTTGTTTTAACTTTAAGTTATGATTGAATTGCCTCTTGTTACGGTTATAAAATAGTTTGATAAGCAGGAAATGTTCATGGGCCAATGACCACACTGAAATGGACTAAAGCAGGGGTGCCCAAACTTTTCCTTATGAAGGGCCAAAAACCAAACTTGATTGAGGCTAGTGGGCCGGAAGTAAATATAATTGCCATGGGTAATTCCCAAATTTATTTAATAAAAATGTAAATATAACTAGAAAACTTAACTTTTACAGTATATTTTTAACACATTATAATGAACTTACTAAAGTAAAACAATCTCATTTATAACAGAATTGAGTTACAGTAGTTTTTGCCTTGATTTGCTTCCTAATGTCTTGTGCATAGCTTTCTGTCCGTGAAGTGACAGCATTTACATTTTTAAAAATCTGATTTATTTACAACATTTAATCGAAACATTTAATTTTAATTAGCTTTTTTTGTAGCTCAGCAATAAAACACACCAACCCTCTATCATTCTTACCCTCTTCTAAGATGGTGGGCCAAGTCAAAGGTTACAATGGGCCAACTTTGGACCGCGGCCCCTACTTTGGGCATCTCTGATCAAGAGGCCAGTCAGGGAGCATTGCTATAGCTACTTTTCTAGTCTTTACTGGAACGGTTTGAGAGTGGTTTGCCGCCTATTTAATTTGTAGAAGTTTTAGTTGACTAAACATTCGTCATTACTTACAAACAGTGTTACAATACCTTTTTAAAACAACGTCCTTCGTCTCTGAGTAAGAATAAGATTCAACATCCAAACATTGGAGAACTGAACATTGAACGACATAGCGAACTTCATCATACGCCTGTGAATGAACCGAATCTTTTCACAATCAGGACCGAATCGTTCCGAGCGACTCTCAAGTCAACAACGTTTCATATATCTTAATATTGGCACGTTTGGATGGAATGGAAGGAAACGAGTCGTACAGTACTTCGCGTCACTGTTATATATTATTAGTATAACATTATATTTTAATAGTCTGCCCTCTAATGGAGTGGCATTGAAAAGAACATGTATATTAAAAGTACATTCATTTCCTGATATTATCTAGCTCAAGATTAAAATAATCAGATGGCAATAATGAGAAGAAGAGCATCAATAATATAATACAAATGTATTCAATGGCCAGTCGGTTGACCTATTTGGGCTCCCTGCAAATGTAGTTTCACCGTCCACCATGAGATGGCAGTGTTACCATCTCCTAGCTATTCAAACGTAAAAAGAGACTGTTATATGAGCAATTTAAAAATAAGACACTAGGATTGAGGATCTTAACATGCTATGTATTTTGTATATCAGTGCATTGTATTAAGCAAGAACCCCAGTGATTGTCTTTTAAACTTGTAAAGTAATAACTTTTCATCTTGGCTAGTCCAAGTAAAGAGTGTATGTTCCAGTCCCAGGTTCCAGGGCCAAAGTTTGTGCGTCACTGAGTGTCCTTGTTTCACAGCATTGCAGAAAGCAGCCTGTTAGAAGCTGTGCCAGGCCAGGTTCCTGAGCACCAGTGCCAGCCTTGCCCAGAGAGGCCCTCTCCGAGTGTGGCACAGGAATAGGTGCATGGAGCGGTAGCCACCTGCTCAGAGGATTAGCCAAAACCACACATGCCCACAGCGCCTCCAGAGACCCTCCTAAACACCAATTGCTTTTCCAAATACCTATTTTTGCTTTGAAGGATATATGCCTTTGACTCACTTTTTGGAAGAATATCACATTCACAATTTTAATGACACATTTTCCAGAGAGTTTTTTTTTCTCTCAATTTTCTCAAAACAAAACTAATTAAAGTCACCATAAAATCAAGATTTGCAGTAGACTTATTTTTACATGAAATACTGCAGTATTACAGAGGATTTGTTTATTTCATTTTGTAGATTAATGTTCAAACAAGTCCTCCACTGTTCATAAAAATAGCCATTTTCTTTCTTTGATTGTTTACTTCCATGAGAGCGGGATCAACCTGTCACTCACATGAAATCCACCAATAGAAAACCACATTGATCCTATCGATTTCTGATGGACAAAACCATGTCCACTGGTTAGCATATGCCTTTTTCAAGACGTGGTTTAAAAAATACAAGGGAATATCATTAAAACATGAAAATACCTTGAGCTTGTTTTAACCATACAACATATTTCAGGTATTTAACCAAAAACCAATTTGAAAACCCCAACCCCAACTTCATGACAATGGAACTTGAAGTGCTAACATGCTAACATGTTTCCAGGATCTAGCCAACAAAAAGACCTGCAGCAAAGTAAAACACCTATGAACTATAAATTCAGATAAATCTTACCTTAAATTGGTCCATATTTTTACAGATTTTCCTTGGATTTATAGGATCAATACTGCAGCCATTTTGTTTCCAGAGCAACTGTTTGTGTGGTTGTCCAAGGCCCCAGTTTTTCACAGCGTTCCTTGTAAAACATCCACAGATTCTGCTGCGTGTGAATGCTAGAGGCTGTGTTTGTTTGTGTGGGATTGCAGTCAAGTCTTTAATTGAGGAGATGAAATATGCGGTGACACTTTTAGAAAGGGATGAGAGCACTTGTTTGCATGGCTGGGATGGAAGGAAACACATAGGTAGCAGACAGATGGAGGGATGAATAGCTATGTATGCGATTGGAATAGACAGATGGATCTAGAAAAAGCACATGAATGTGAACACACAATCCAACCTGCTATAAACAAGAATCTGCCTATCGCACAACCTTCTACAGTATATAAGACATGCATTGTGAGCTGTAAGGTCTTATATAGACAGGTGTGTGGTCCAATCACTATAATCAAACACAGCTGGACTCAAATGAAGGTGAAGAACCATCTCAAGGATGATCCGAAGAAATGGACAGTGCCTGAGTTAAATATATGAGTGTCACAGCAAAGGGTCTAAATCAGGATTGCCCAAACTCGGTCCAGGAGGGTCGGTGTCCTGCAGATTTTAGCTCTAAACTGCCTTAACACACTTACACGGATGTTTTAAGAAAGCCTATAAGAGTTTGATTAGCTAGCCCAGGTGTGTCTGATTGGGGTTGGATATAAACTTTGCAGGACACCGGCCCTCCAGGATCGAGTTTGGGCACCTCTGGTCTAAATACTTAGCATCATGTGACATTTCAGGGTTTTTTTTTTTTAATAAATCAGCAAAAATGTCAAAATTCTGTTTTTCTGTCAATATGGGGTGCTGTGTGTACATTAATGAGGAAAAAAATTACTTGATTTTAGAAAATGGCTGCAATATAACAAAAAGTGAAAAATGTAAGAGAGTCTGAATACTTTCCATACCCACTGAACAATTAAATAGGGTCCAATTTGCTTGTTATGTATATAATAATGTGTCCGGGTCCAAGATTTGACTCATTTGAACTGAGAAAATCTCATTTAATGTTTAGTCATATCACATATTAAAGTGAATCGTCGTGTAAAGAACGGTGAAAACCACAGATATTTACATTAGATGTCGCCTACGCTGTTGCTGTCTATTGGAAGGAATGCGTCAACAGAGCTGCCATTTTAGTACAGGGTAGCGCTCTTTTGAAATGAATGTGGGACCAAGGTGTAGTGGAGGACTGGCCATCTGGAGCCATAGATGTAAACATTTATACATATATCTATGATCGGGAGTTTTCCCAGTGGTCAGTATGCAAATAGTGTTTTTTTTAATTACAAAAATTATATTTTTACATCACTTTTCTACATTAATGGATACCTGACCACACAGGCAATGGCGACAAACAGCATGTGTTTGTGTGCATGGAAATGTATTATATTCCCTCCCTGTTAAATTTGATCTAATCCATGTTTCACATGGATTGCTTTCACATCTAATGCTAACGGAGGGAGCGATTTGTTTGTGAATGAATCTCCATTATGACCAGCTCCTGTGAACCATCAATATCCCTGTGTTTCAATGTGCACATCCAGCTTTCTGATCTAAACAGTATATAACATTTGTAATATTCAATAGTTTAGGGTGGACAGTGTGCACATTGAGGCGAAGGCACTGTTATGTTATCAGGCACCCTTATAAATTACTTCAAAAACATTCAGGAACTTAGCCAACAATAACACAAGTTTCTGGCATCAGCGTCTTGTTGTCATATTTCATTTACATTGTGTGCTGATTTTATTCAACATAACTAACATACTGTAAGCCTAGAATTTAGTGAGTTGGTGCTACTTTGCCTAATGGTCAGTGCAGTGAGTGACTGTATTATCATCAATAACGCTACTTGTTTAGCACAAAAGTTTGTAACATACAAAAACACAAAAAGCGAAATCTTTCCTATGTTATGCCTTTATGCTTTGTTTTCTTTGTTTGCTCGTTACTACACCCGTACGCAGCTCCTAAGTCCAGCATTTTCAGTTTGGCTTTAGTCTTGACTAGTGCGGTTGAATGACTTTTGTCCTGGGAGCACTGTACAAATGTGGCATCAGTATTAATACATGCTCAGAATCTGTATGCAATATCTAGTGTACATATCTATGGTGAAAACTACAGTCTTTAGACTTGCTGCAGTATTTGAACGACTTATAAAAGACAAACCATCTAAAATGAGGAATGGATATTACAGTCATGATTTTCAATACTATTACAGCACACTGTGAGCATATATAAGTACATTTTTATGTTCCTGCCATCTAATAAAGCATTTGGACCCAGAAACTATGACGTGGGATTTAATAAGCAAATTAAACGTTGTATCAGGAGTTTAAACTGACAAGAAGGTCGCTGGTTCGAGTCCCGGCTGGACCAGTGAGAGGGGTCTGGCTGCAGACTCGATACAGATGCAATCTGAGCTGCATCCAATGCTTTTTAATGCGCTCACCTAACCCCACCCTTCACAGTGACGTCACTCGCTCCATTGAGTGCATTGTGTCTGACATTGCATCTCTGAGCGATGCAATCTCAGCTTGCATCATAAAGGCTGCATCCAGATACTACTGGGACCAGTTGGCATTTCTGTGTGGAGTTTTGTCCGGGTTCGCATGGGTTTCCTCCGGGTGCTCCGGTTTCCCCCATAATCCAAAGACATGCGCTTTAAGTGAATTGGATGGACTAAATTGGCCGTAGTGTATGAGTGTGTTATGAATGTGAGTGCAGCTGAAAGGGCATCCGTTGCATAAAACATATGCTGTAATAGTTGGCGGTTCATTCCACTGTGGCAACCCATGATAAATAAGGAACTAAGCCAAAGGAAAATTATTGAAAGAATGAACAAAAGCACACACTCTCTCACACAAAAGAGAAGCATTACACAATTTTTATTCCAACAATAATATAAAGGCCTGGGTATTGCAGTGATAATTGCTTCAGTTAAGGCAAGGTAATAAGCATTTATTTTGTCACAGCACAGGAGAAATTTGCTAATGTTTACTTTTTAGCCCTATAGGACAGGAGACCCCGGTGCCACCCAGTCCACAGTAGCCATCAGGGTTCTTGCTGAGGTACTGCTGGTGATAGTCTTCTGCATAGTAGAACTCCTTGGCCATGGTTATTTCTGTGGTAATGGCTCCAAAACCTTCTTCAGTCAGCACCTGCAGGTAGAATGAGCCGTTTATATGAATATACAGTAGGGATGTAAGATATTAATAATCTGCAATAATAGCATAATTGATGTTTTAACCAGCCCAGGGACATTAGAAGTATTTACCTATAAGTCTACATTTTTGCAAAATGTAAAATACGTTTCTCCGGGTACATTTCATTGCACGTTTTAGATGACAACTAGAGTGCACTGTCTACATTTTTGGTAATCTGAAATACGTTGCTTAGGAAGCATTTTGTTGTGCATTCAGATACACATTGTTCTTAGACATGCCCACAAGAAGAAGGTGGGACTTGTCGTACACACAAACCAAGCATGAAGACAAAGGAATTGTCTGTAGACCTCCGAGACAGGATTGTCTTGAGGCACAAGGCTGGGGAAGGTTACAGAAAAAAATCTGCTGCTCTGAAAGTTCCACTGAGCACAGTGGCCTCCATCATCCATAAGTGGAAGATTGTTTGGAACCACCAGGACTTTTCCTAGAGCTGGCCGGCCATCTAATCTGAGTGATCAGGGGAGAAGGGCCTTAGTCAGGGAGGTGATCAATAACCCGATGGTCACTCTGTCTGAGCTCCAGCGTTCTTCTGTGGAGAGAGGAGAACCTTACAGAAGGACAACCATCTGTGCAGCAATTCACCAATCAGGCCTGTATGGTCGAGTACGCCTGGAATTTGCCAAAAGGTATCTGAAGGACTCTCAGACCATAAGAAACAAAATTCTCTGGTCTGATGAGACTAAAATTGAACTCTTTGGAGTGAATGTCAGGCGTTACGCTTGGAGAAAACCAGGCACCGCTCATCACCAGGCTAATACCATCCCTACAGTGAAGCATGGTGGTGGCAGCATCATGCTGTGGGGATGTTTTTCAGCAACAGGAACTGGAAGAATAGTCAAGATAGAGGGAAAGATGAATGCAGCAATGTACAGAGGCATCCTGAATAAAAAACCTACTTCGACCTCAGACTGGGGCGACAGTTCATCTTCCAGCAGGACAATGACCCAAAGCACACTGCCAAAATATCAATGGAGTGGCTTCACAACAACTCGGTGAATGTCCTTGAGTGGCCCAGCCGGAGCCCAGATCTAAATCCTATTGAACATCTCTGGAGAGATCTGAAAATGGCTGTATACCGTCGCTTCCTATCCAACCTGATAGAGCTTGAGAGGTAATGCAAAGAGAAATGGGCAAAAATTCCCAAAGACAGGTGTGCCAAGCTTGTGGCATCATATTCAAAAAGACTTGAGGCTGTAATTGCTGCCAAAGGAGCATCAACAAAGTATTGAGCAAAGGCTGTGAATACTTATGTACATGTGATTTTTCAGGTTTTTTATTTTTAATAAATTTGCAACATTTTCAAAAAATCTTTTTTCACATTGTTATTATGAGGAAATAAATGAATTCAATCTATTTTGGAATAACGCTGTAACATAAAAAAAATTGAAAACAGTGAAGCGCCATGAATACTTTCCGGATGCACTGTAAATTAAATAAACAGAATAATTCTACTTAAATTCACATATCCGAATATGCCAAAGCGAATTTTGGCATATATTGACTAATAAGTAATATCTGTAAGTGCAGTGTTCTCTTCCAGACCCATGGCAGATCTGGTGTAAAACAGTAATCCACTGAGAGACCCAGAGAGAAAGGCAGTAATGGGGGTTTCAGAATGGGCAGATGTTCACTGCTCATTCCAGATGTTCAGCACAGTCCGTTAGGAGGATTATGGGAAGGATGAGGACCTGCACTCCTAATGCCTGAGGCTCAATGATCCCTGCAGCATCCACACGGCCGCTGCGTGTGTGCAGGAGTCTGTATTGATCTGCCACGTTTGTCTTTCTCTCTCAGTCACAGTTTTGATTGTTTGGGGTCGATGACGGGCAGCAGTGGAGACTGTGGCTGTTGTGAATCTAAGAGATCACTGAAACTGATTACCTTCTGCAATCCACCTTTTTACAAGAGCCACTGCAGAAAAATATGATATATTAATATATTAATACAATATATTTATTTTTCATTCATTGGATTTAGTTTTTTTTTAAGGTAAATGGTTGCAAACAATTTAAATAGGCTGAATTTAAACAAACAAACTAAATGTAGTATGGTCAACTTAATTTGTTTGTTTAAATTTAGCCTCGATAAATTGTTTGCAACCACTTACCTTAAACAAATGAGTAAATCTGATGAATCATTTTTTCAGTGTATAACATAAATATAGAATTTGTAAACCAATTAAGTTGTTCCCCCAAAAAACCTCAAGAATTGTGTTGTTTCAGCTCATTTTAAATAAGTAGTTTGAACAAACAGCATATGTCATTTTTTTGAGTGAATGGTGTATATTTATGCCTTAAGCACATTTTTGTGGTTATGTTCAAAGCTTTCCAAGACCAATTGCGAGCTTCATAAGACGCAAATCAAGCCTTACTTGGTATTGATAACAAAGAGCACAGAATCACCAAGAGGCGACACTCTATTGCTGTTTGTGAAACAGCCATTAGATGCCGCTAGTGTCACGCTGCGGCCGTTTTGGAAAAAAAATTACAACAGAACAACACTAGACAGAATGAATTACAATATTGAGTTAAATATGAGTTAAATATTATAATATATGCTCTCAGCATAAATAAGTACACCCCCTTTGAAAAGTAACATTTTAAACAATATCTCAATAAAAACAGACAATTTTCAAAATGTTGACATAACTAAGTTTACTATATTTGGTATCTAAAATATCTTTTTCACTCATAACATAAAAGTAAGATTAACAAAATAACTTAGATTACTATTTAATTTTTTTTTGCTTTACTCAAATTAGAGTGATACAAAAAAAGAGCATACTCCACAACAAAAACTAGGGGAGCGCACGGCACAAAGTAACGCGGGGTTAAATGTAACACGGAGTTTTAAGGTATTTGCTCAATGTTAATCATGGCATGCTTCCGACGTTTTCACCGCAGTGTCTGCAATTATTGAAAATTTTCGGCGAAATTTGGATGAGATACACAGGAGAAACCACTTTTGCAGCATAAAAGTATTTTTTATTATAGTCGCTTTTTTTTATTTTGAAAAAATCAGTGAAAGTATAAAATCACATATTGTCGTGATCACCGTCTTCTAGGCTAAAAGATGAAACCATTTTGAAAGATGTATGAAACACACAAAGACTGCTAGCCAGTTTTGATTAAAACATGACACAGCGGGGTTAGTTGTAACAGGGTGTTACAATTAAGCCACACACTGTTGGACACCAACTAAACTATCTAAATATTTTTTTGAATTTTGAGTGTAATGTTGAGAACTTTTTAAATAAAAATGTTTTTTAATAGAAAATATTGTTTTTTATAGAAAAAAATATTTTATTGCTAATAATGCAAATAAATGCATTGTATATTAATGAATAAATGGATAATAATGCAAATAGATTCAAATGTTTATCCAATAAACAAATAAATAAATAAACATACTGTGCTATATAGAATAAAAAAGAAATGAGCCAATTACTGAGGAAATACAGCTACCATTTAAAGTAAACTGAATGTAAATTAATTGTGTGAAATCTGCCTTTATAAGCATGTGTTACAGTACAACTAACCCTCTGTCTATTACATCTTGCCCCGCAGGTGGGGTAAATAGTAAAATTTTTACTCCTGGCACTTTTGGCAATACTGCACAGAAACCATAGGTCCGGCCATCATAAATCCAGTGCTCGTTTGTAGGAGAGGCTTGTGTGTTGTTGGTAAAAAAAATATGGTTTGTCTAACCCTATTACTTTGTTCATTATTTGACCAAAACCAAAAGGTGTTACTTTGTGCCCCATTCTCCCCTACTTTATCTAGTAGTTTGTATGGCCTCCATGCATGACAGCATTAAAATCATCATCAAAATCATTTTGTGTCAGAATTCAATCATTTTGGACAAAGTGGCTTTTTACATAAAAGCTTTATTAGTCTTATTTTTTAACAGACAACACTGTAATTTTTTTATCTACTATTATAACATAATACTGCAACAAAAAGTACTGTCAATCTGTTATCAACAAATTTTTAAAGTCATGTTAATTTAATTTAACATGCCAGTATTCATTTGTATTATGCCAGTGCACAAACTAATAAATTAATTTAAAGTAATTTCACCTGAAAGTGACAGTTCCAAGAAAATAAGTATAGTTAAAATATAAACATTAAGTCTGTAAAATAAACTTTTAATGTAAATTAAAAGTGCTGATGACTGTGATAGTAAGTGTTGTATTGTCATCTTTCAGGTTGTATCTCAGCTTTAATGCGCTTTTTAAATAAATGAATAAAAGACAAAGCAACTGCTTGCCATTGCGACAGCTTTGATCCAATGGACGGCCGATCGCTTTCACTCCAAAATGGCGGAATCACGAGCGCTGTTGTTACAATGGAACGTTCTATTGAGTGTCGCCTCTTGGTGATTGTAAGCTCTTTGTTGATAATTGTCTTTTATATCTTTGCAGTTTTTGAATTGTTTTGTTTTGATTGAATTTTAGACTGTTGTAACTGTGAAGTAATTAAAATCGTTTGGCGTAGTGATATACTGTAAATGCAATGTGGTGAAGACGTGTCTGGAACTGCTTTAGCTGTGTATTTATCTTAAAATAATTAAAATGTTTATCAGCCAAACGAAGGGTGGCACGGTAGCTCAATGGTTAGCCCTTTCGCCTCACAGCAAGAAAGTCGCTGGTTTGAGTCCCAGCTGGGCCAGATGGCGTATCTGTGTGGAGTTTGCATGTTCTCCCAGTGTTTGTGTGGGTTTCCTTCGGGCGTTCTGGTTTCGCCCACAGTCCAAAGACATGTGCTAAAGGTGAATTGGATAAACTAAATTGGCCGTAGTGTATGAGTGTGTGTGTGAATGTGAGAGTGCAACCCAGTACTGGGTTGCGGCTGGAAGGGCATCCACGTAAAACATATGCTGGAATAATTGCCGGTTCATTCCACTGTGGCGACCCCAGATTAATAAAGGGAAATGAATTTTCAAAGAAAATGAATGAATGAATAAAAAGTATTTTTATATTGAATAAAAATATATAAAGAATATTTATTTATTAAGAATGATTATATGGTTGTTAAACAATATATAGTGTAACTGAACTGTATAATAATAATTTAGAATAGATATTTAGTCAATTAAAGATAAAAATCCTGTGAATAAACCATTTTAAAAAAGAATTAATGTAAATTAAAGTTATTTATCACAGAAAAATAAGTAAAAACCTTCCTATAAAAATATCATTACAACTTCTATGTTATATGTTATACACTGAAAAAATGATTCACTGGATTTACTCATTTGTTTAAGGTAAGTGGTTCCAAACTATTTATCAGGGCAAATTTAAACAAACAAATTAAGTTGACCATACTACATTTAGTTTGTTTGTTTAAATTCAGCCCATATAAATTGTTTGCAACCACTTTCCTTAAAAAAATTTGTAAATCCAATGAATCATTTTATCAAATGTACAATATGTAAAATAACAAAAAAATTAAAAAAAATTCGGCTGGAATGAAAGCAGTTTTTTTTATTTTTTAGAAACCAAATTCATTATATATGCATTTGAAATATTCACATACAAAAACTACATACTAGTGTTGTCACAATTCAGGCCACGATACTATACCAGCTGAAGTATCATGATACCAAGTACCAACTCAAATCTACGAAATAAAGCAAATTTTCAGAAATACTATATTTTATGTCTTAATACTTAAATTCAATTCAGAATTCACTTATTATCGAAGACTTTCTCTGCTTTTTTTTTGCATATACTGTGACTCTTTTGTTGTTATTGCAATAATAAAAAAATAAAGTGGTCTATTGATTACTTTCTGGGACAAATGTTTGAGCATTTTAGTGACGTTTCCATATGCAACATATTGTAGAACCGTTAATGACGATACTACTGTTTACAAACTAATCAAAATGCTCAAATCACTTTTATTGTCCCACAACTACAGTGGGACCGCCAGTATTTTAGAGTCATAGTATCGCGGTGCTACCGAAGTACCAGTAAACTGTGCAACCCTACTATATACAGGACTCATACCTGAACTCATAAAGATTTGGTAACTGAACTTAAAATATTTAAGTTAGTAATACTCTAAATGTTTGATGATATCAACTCAAATAATATAAGTGTTATAACCACTGAGGGAGGCGAGTGAGAATCCATTTGCAGGTTTTATTAAGAAACTTAGTCAGACACGCAATAATCAACAACAGGAACAAACAAGGCAATCCGGAGGCGTTGTCAGGTAACAGGCAGATGGTCAGTACAGGCGGCAGACAGGGTAAACGATAAAAAAAGCAAGGGTCAGAACACATGGAAACTATACCAGGAAACGCTTTGTAAAGTTACAGGCTTTTAACCTAACAAGACTCAGCAATGAGAGTCTCAAAGTGAGCCGTATATAAGTGTAGTGTAATCAGTCCATGAGCAGCATCAGCTGTGGGAGTGTAATCAATGGAGACTTAGAGCAGGTGTGTGTGTGTGGTGTATGACAGGACTTGTAGTTCATATTGAGATGGGATTGTAGTCCGTGTAAATGTGAATGTTCTCCAGCAATCTATGAAGGTTAGATCACTGGTGATTGTGACAATAAGTATATATGACAAAAAAAAATGATAATAATAATAATAATTATATATATATATATATATATATATATATATATATATATATATATATATATATATATATATATATATATTTTTTTTTTTTTTTTTTTTTTTTTTTTTTTTATATAAACGCACAGTTAAAGTCAGAATTATTAGCCCCCCTTTGATTTTTTTTTCTTTTTTAAATATTTCCCAAATGATGTTTAACAGAGCAAAGAAATTTTCACAGTATGTCTGATAATATTTTTTCTTCTGAAGAAAGTCTTAATTGTTTTATTTCGACTAGAATAAAAGCATTTTTACATTTTTTAATCACCTTTTTAAGGACAAAATTATTAGCCCTTTTAAGCTATTTTTTTTCCGATAGTCTACAGAACAAACCATCGTTATACAATAACTTGCCTAATTACCCTAACCTGCCTAGTTAACCTAATTAACCTAGTTAAGCCTGTATAGAAGTGTCTTAAAAAATATCTAGTAAAATATTATTTACTGTCATCATGGCAACGATAAAATAAATCAGTTATTAGAAATGAGTTATTAAAACTATTATGATTAGAAATGTGTTGAAAAAATTTTCTCTCTGTTAAACAGAAATTGGGAAAAAAATAAACAGGGGTGCTAATAATTCTGACTTCAACTGTATGTATATATGTATGTATATAGTTTACTGTACTCAAACCATTTGATTTCAAAACTTGGTTTCCTTTCTCAAACTGATTTTTTATTAAATTATAAATATAATAAACAAAATAAATTTAATTTAACAAATCATTTACTAAAGACAAAATAGAATAAAATAAAAATCATAACATAAATTGATCTTTAATCAAACATTTAATGATCATCTATTCATGAAATCTTTAATCAAACAGGTGACTTTCATCATGATGTGCCCAACAAAAAACTCTTAACCCTGTTAAAAAACAGGCTTTAGCATACAGCTTGTGTTGCCTAATCGCTTCCTCCTCCTTTCTCATATTTGTATTTTTTAAAAAAATGCTCTTCAATAACAGTTTTTCCACTTGTTTGACACCTGACACACTTCAACGCAGAATCACACTCTGAAAAGGTGCCATTTCTGCACACAGTTTTAAAGCAAGTAAAATGAGTTTCACTTTACATCCTTTCCCATCTCCAACCTTCCTCATTGTCTAACCTCTTTCTCTCCATCTCCTCGTGTGAGAGGGAGGGCCGATACTGTGAAGGAACCTGCCAACTACCACATTTTGCTGACCATCTGGCAAGAAGCAGTAATGCACCTGTTATGAGCAGCTGCGGGAGACAGGAATGAGGTACAGACACATCATATCTCTCTCTCTCTCTCTCTCTCTCTCTCTCTCTCTCTCTCTGTCGTTCTCTATGTCTTTTTAGAAAGTCCCAGCAAACCCTGTACATCCATCCATCCATCCATCAGGTGCCCCGAGGGGCCACGGGAAGCTCCGCCACTGAAGACAAATTAATACAGGTTCAACTGAAAGGCATGTGGGCAAAATGTGCCTGCTTTCACCGGATGAGAAATTTCATCCTGTGCAGAAAAATTGAGGTTGCCACAATGTCACAGAATTCGAAGAAAACGCTTAAAATTTTAAAAATTGAGACCTGCTGACAGGACCAGCATGCATTTCCATTCCAGCCTGGGCTGATTTATTCTGGTATGAAAAGGTTACGGTCAGTCTGCTGGCATGGATTTTCATTCTTTTCTTTTTTTTTGGTGAAGTGTCTTGTTAACTTGGTTAAGGAGCTTCTTTCAGTATGCAAAACACCAGCCTGTGAGAATAAGATCCCAATTTCTAGATATTTACAAGCCTAGAGTGGTTTAAGTCAAATGATATTAAAAAGTTTTTTTACCCAAAAATGAAAATACTGTCAATAATTATTCTCCCTCATGTCATTCAAAACTCCTGAGACCTTCGTTTGTCTACAAAACACAGATTAAGATATTTTATGTGAAATATGTTTTTGAATTGCATTATGGGACCTTGGTCTTTCGTCCAACAACTTTTAATCTTGAAATCTTCAAAAAAGTGACTTTTATTAACATTTTTAAAAGTTTAAAGTGATATAGGCCTATTGTCTAGGTTGTTGTTGTATATTATGGCACAAAAACATTGTAATAAACTGGCAGTACATTTTCAGTTATTCTACAGACTTAGGGTGCTTTCACACCTGTAGATGAATTGTTTTGTTCTGAATCAGGAATTAAAATTGTTACAATGTTGCTCTTTGTTCTTGGTGCGGTTCACTTTCACAGTGCAAAGTTTCTAAATGGATCAAAATAGCTAAAACAAGTTACGTGCGAGTAAACTCTCCTCACATTGGTCAGAGTTCCACAGTTTATTTTTTAGAGTCCCGCTCAGCTGTCATGAGTCCTTATTTTAATTTCTGACGATGAGCAATAAATAAGACATTATAAGTGAAAAGGTGTGGTTTAATTTTGAATGGTGACACCCACAGACATCGTCACCAAATATAAATCAGAGGTAAGACTTTCTCATATATAGCCGTTGGCTAGAATTATGCATTATACTGTAGGCTTTACATTATAGAGAGAAATAAAAGATAAACCACATCTGCAGTTCAGTCAATTTTCCTAACGGATAAACAGCTCTTGTTAATAGTTCAGCATGCTTTCTCTTTCTTATTTGACATGAAACACACTTTTACTATTAGAAATGATGACATCCCACCCTAATCATCATTCTCTCTTCATATAGCCATATATGTCTATTACATATCCATAATACACTGTGATATATGATTGTTTTGCTTTCTCACTACAATCGATCCGCTCCAGAGTTCGTTTCAATCGAACCAAGACCACCTCATTCAGGTGATCTCAGACCGATTGTTTTGGCGCAGATCCGAGCGGAATTGATGGTTTCACATATGCCAAACATACCGCTCTAACAGGAGAAACGCGCCAGGTTCCGAAACAAAAGTCTAGGTGTGAAAGCACTCTTATTTCTCTATATATTATTTCTTAAACATTATTATTTCAAACTACTAAAATGTCAATAAAAGTCACTTTGTTCAACTGCAGAGTTGAATTTTTTATAACCTCAAAAGTCGACAGAGCAACGATCAAGATCCCATAATACAATTCAAAACCGTAAATAAACGGAAAACACTTGTGAATCACAAAATATGGCAACTGTGAATTAACAGATTTTTTTTACAGTGAAGGACATTATAAAATAAAAAACATACAGTTGAAGTCAGAATTATTAGCCCCACTGTTTATTTTTTCCACCAATTTTTGTTTAACGGAGAGAAGATTTTTTTAAACACATTTCTAAACATAATAGTTTTAATAACTCATTTCTAATAACTGATTTATTTTATCTTTGCCATGATGACAGTAAATAATATTTGACTAGATATTTTTCAAGACACTTCTATACAGCTTAAAGTGACATTTAAAGGCTTAACTAGGTTAATTAGGTTAACTAGGCAGGTTAGGGTAATTAGGCAAGTTATTGTATAATGATGGTTTGTTCTGTAGACTATCAGAAAAAATATATAGCTTAAAGGGGCTAATAATTTTGACCCTAAAATGTTTTTAAAAAAATTAAAAAGTGCTTTGATTCTAGCCAAAATAAAACAAATAAGACTTTCTCCATAAGAAATAAATATTATCAGACATACTGTGAAAATGTCCTTACTTTGTTAAACATCATTTGGGAAATATTTTAAAAAGAAAAAAAAATCAAAGAAGGGCTAATAATTCTGACTTCATCTGTATATGAAATATTTGTTACAGCATATATGAATATATATATATGAATCACATATAAATGAATGTTGCATATATCCAGCTGCCACAAGTGAAATAATTGTCTATTTTGAGCCATCATAGCCTAGCAATGCCTTCACACTGGCTAAATAAACCAGCATGAGCACTCCAGGACTGAACCATCAACCGCAGCAGAGACATGCCAACCGGCAGCTGGCCAAACTGGGCAAATCCGCCATCTCTCCAGCTCCAACACATGTGCAGAGACAAGCCGCAATACCACCAATTTACTGATAATGGCATATCCAGTTGTCAATTTCCATTTCTACCCTTTGGATCAGTGATATGGACAGATGAAGCAAGAGCATTTCTGAAAACAGACAGAGCTGTGAGCCAAGAGCCTGATTTATGCACAACGCTAAGATGCGTTAAATTAATCAGGTTCATTTAGGAGACTAAATAGGGGAAGTATTATTACAGTCGCTCTGGAATATTGGATTTTGATTGGTCTGTTGGGTATTGAGCATTTTGTGTGGCATTTGTGTATAAGACCCGGCACAGATTACAATTTGTTGTCCAGTGGAGTACATATCAGTGGATCTGATTTCATAATGCAATATTTTGTTAATGGGGTACCACAATACAGACTTATCACGGTTCAGCTTTAGGGTCACATTTTCGGTATTCGGTTCAGTATATATTCAGACAAAAAAAGTATCACTTATTGGGCCAAAATTCTGTACACAGCAAATCTCACAACACAACCTAAAATTAGAGGGATACAATGTTAGTATTAGCTCTACTGTAAAGATCTGAGTGTTATATTAGACAGCAACTTAACTTTTAAAAACCATATCTCCAATGTCACAAAAACAGCCTTCTTTCATCTCAGAAATATTGCTATAATAAGAAGCATGCTATCTATCTCAGATTCAGAAAAGATAGTCCATGCTTTTATGACCACTAGATTACTGTAATGCTCTGTTTGCTGATTGCCCTGTATCCTCTATTAATAAACTTCAGCTGATTTTAAAGGTCAAGAAAATGTCTGATCATATCCCCGCAATTATATCTTCCTTATAAAATATTGCTTCTTATAAAGCTTTAAATAATCTAACTCTTGTTTATCTAACCAACCTTGTCTTGTTACAATCCAACTCACTCTTTAAGATCTCAAAACTCAGGGCTTCTGGTAAAATAGCAAAGTCCACTAAAGGAGGTTGAGTGTTCTCATATATGGCTCCTAAATCTGGAATAGCCTTCCTGATAATGTCTGAGTATTATTACAGTCGCTTTGGAATATTGGATTTTGATTGGTCTGTTGTGTATTGAGCATTTTGTGTGGCATTTGTGTATGAAAATTGGTATATAGTGTACAGTTTGCACTTTGTTGTCCATTGGAGCACATATCAATGGATCTGAATTCATAACACAATATTATCTAAATATTGGGGACTCTAGTTAAAGCAAATACATTTTAAATCATCAAAAAATCTGTGAAATACAATAAACTGTATTATAAAATAAACTGTTAATAAATAACTGCATTATAATAAACTGTGCGCATATTAGGGGTGCTACAATATAGACTTATCATGGTTCAGTTTTCAGGTTTGGGGTCACAGTTTCAGTACAGTTTAGTAAATGTTCAGTATGATTTTGTTATCTTTCATTTTTTGATTGATATAAAAAATACAGACAGCAGGAATGAGATGTATTTACTTTAAGACGATCCACAGATGCAGCACAATGAGAAAATACACATTTTCCAGAATCTTTACATTCCAAGGCAAGGCATAATCAAGTTGAACAGGTGAACATAATTATTAGACATAATTGAGTTTTAGCATTGAGAAGCAAGATTTAGTTATAAGAATAAATAAATAAATAAATAAATAAATAAATAAATAAATAAATAAATAATCCATCACTAGAAAAATTAACTTGTTTACTTATTATGATGTTGTTGATAAAATTGCATATGTATGCAAAAAGAAAAATGTAGATTTGTAGATAAGAGACATAATAAAAAGATGTAGATAGTTTGTTTATTTATTTATGATAAATAATATGTACTTTATTAATAATCAAATATTATAAATTTAAAGTAATAACAATAATTATTTATAATATTATGTAGTAAGTCAATAATAATGTACAAAGATAATATATTTTTTCAGATGGATGGGAATAAAATTGTGGGGGGAAATAAATAAATAAAGATAAATAAACATACATATACACACTCACTGGCCACTTTATTAGGTACACTTGTTCAACTGCTCGTTAACGCAAATTTCTAAGCAGCCAATCACATGGCAGCAACTCAATGCCGATCTGCTGCTGTTCAAACAGAGCATCAGAATGGGGAAGAAAAGTGACTTAAGTGATTTTGAACGTGGCATGGTCGTTGGTGATAGACGGGCTGGTCTGAGTATTTCAGAAACTGCTGATCTACTGAGATTTTCACTCACAACCATCTGAAGGGTTTACAGAGAATGGTCCGAAAAAGAGAAAATATCCAGTGAGCGGCAGTTCTGTGGGCACAAATGCCTTGTTGATGTCAGAGGTCAGAGTAGAATGGCCAGACTGGTTCGGCTGGTAGAAAGGCAACAGTAACTCAAATAATCACTCGTTACAACCGAGGTATGCAGAAGAGCATCTCTGAATGCACAACATGTCCAACCTTGAAGCAGATGGGCTACAGCAGCAGAAGACCACACCAGGTGCCATTCCTGTCAGCTAAGAACAGGAAACTGAGGTTACAATTCACACAAGCTCACCAAAATTGGACAACAGAAGATTGGAAAAACGTTGCCTGGTCTGATGAGTCTCGATTTCTGCTGCGACATTTGGATGGTAGAGTCCGAATTTGGCGTCAACAACATGAAAGCATGGATCCATCCTGCCTTGTATCAACAGTTCATGCTGGTTGTGGTGGTGGTGTAATGGTTAGGGTATGTTTTTGCGGCACACTTTGGGGTCATTAATACCCAATCGTGTCATTGTGTCAACACCACAGCCTACCTGAGTATTGTTGCTAACCATGTCCATTCCTTTATGACCACAGTGTACCCATCTGATGGCTACTTCCAGCAAGATAATGCGCCATGCCATAAAGTGTGAATCATCTCAGACTGGTTTCTTGAACATGACAGTGAGTTCACTGTACTCAAATGGCCTCAACAGTCACCAGATCTCAATCCAAGCACCTTTTGGATGTGGTGGAACGGGAGATTCGCATCATGGATGTGCAGCCGACAAATCTGCAGCAACTGCGTGATGCTATCATGTCAATATGGACCAAAATCTCTGAGGAACATTTACCTTATTGAATCTATGCCACGAAGGATTAAGGCAGTTGTGAAGGGGGTCCAACCCGGTACTATTAAGGTGTACCTAATAAAGTGGCAGGTGAGTGTATGTATATACAGGAGTGTATGTATATACAGTATATATTATTATTATTATTTATTTATTTTTATTTTTATTATTATTTAATTGATAAAATAGAAAATAAAAATATTATTAATAAAATGATTCAGTCTAGACAACTTCATTAGAAATATAACTGATTTCTTTGTTTCAATAATAAAATAATACACAAAGACAGGCATTGAACTAAATTGAGTTTGTTGATGATTCCCGCTTATTTTTCTGCCAAAGCATGTTATTTGTTCCTTGTTGGATTCATATAAAAATGACTCTTCCTCAGAGAATGGAACAATTTGCTGGTTCTGAATGGCCGTCTCGACATCAAGGCCACTTAGAGCTCAAGGACAAAAGGATGAGGTGAAGAAT
Organism: Danio kyathit; assembly: GCA_903798195.1. Taxonomy (NCBI): domain Eukaryota; kingdom Metazoa; phylum Chordata; class Actinopteri; order Cypriniformes; family Danionidae; genus Danio; species Danio kyathit. The sequence continues at coordinate 44,569,493 of LR812538.1, read as the reverse complement.
AACAGCAGAGCAGAGACCCTGAGCCACACTGATGACTGCAGAAACAAAAGCAGAGCGAGAGAATAAACCTGCCGTCATCTCTTTACTATTCATTCATTCACCCTCCTGGCAGTATCCAATCAAAGAACCGGACATTATTTACATTCCTTCTGCTCCACTGCTGTATAAAAAAAAAAAAAAAAGAATCCTCTTCATGGAATTAAATAATTGTGCTCCGCGAGCTAATTTCAATGTTGTTCTCCACATCAAAGCACATAAAGCTCAGCAAATTCTCCACAGACAAAGAATGAGGTAAACAATAGCACCGTAAACCTGAGATCTTACAGTAGCTGAATCCCAATTCACTTATCTGCTGTATACTGTGATTGTGAGATCATGATAGATGAATGTGGGCCAATCCATAATATGGTGAATATGATAGATGCTAATGCTATTACTGGTACATAGCGTAGACTGAATTTCTAAACTATATCTACTGTTGAGAGCACTGGTTGTTAGCACTGTACAATACGGTCCATTAGTTAATATCGGGTCATTTATTATTTAACACCTTTATTTATTACATCATTACTTATATTATAATTCTGTTTTCCACTGTCATGTGTTCCATGTGCTTGTGTTTGGCCATGTGATTCCTTTGTTCTGTTTTCCCGCCATTTTTTAGTATTCATTAGTTTCGCCTGTGTTCACATCACTGTTTGTTGTTAGTTGATCACGTCTAGTGTATTTACACTGCCTAGTTTTGGTTGTTCTTTGTTCAATCTTAATCGTCATTCAAATTGTCGTTCTGGTTTGTCGATTCTTGTTACGTACGTAAAATATTATATTGTTGTGATTACCGTCTTCTAGGCTAAAAGATGAAACCATTTTGAAAGATGTAAAAAACACACAGTGACTGCTAGCCAGTTTTGAGGAAAATATGATACAGGGTGTTACAAATAAGCCACACACTGTTGGACATCAAATAAACGAAAGTAATTGTTGAATTTTGAGTGTAATGTTGGCAACATTTTAAATAAAAAAAATGTATAGAAAATATTTTTAATAGAAAAAAAATTATTTTATTTCTAATAATGCAAATAAATGCATTGTATAATATTGGATAATAATGAATCCAAATGCGTTTATCCAATAGATAGATAAATAAACATGCTGTGCAATATAAAATAAAAATAAAAATTGAGTTACAGTTGCAATCAGAATTATTGAACCCCCTTTGAATTTTTTTTTCTTTTTTAAATATTTCCCAAATGATTTTAAACAGAACAAGGACATTTTCACAGTATGTCTGATCATATTTTTTCTTCTGGAGAAAGTCTTATTTGTTTTATTTCGGCTAGAATAAAAGCAGTTTTAATTTTTTAAAATTATTAGCCCCTTTAAGCTATTTTTTTCAATAGTCTACAGAACAAACCATCATTATACAATAACTTGCCTAATTACCCTAACCTGCCTAGTTAACCTAATTAACCTAGTTAAGCCTTTAAATCTCACTTTAAGCTGTGTAGAAGTGTCTTGAAAAATATCTAGTAAAATATTATTTGCTGTCATCATGGCAAAGATAAAATAAATCAGTTATTAGAGATGAGTTATTAAAACTATTATGTTTAGAAATGTGTTGAAAAAAATTTCTCTCCGTTAAACAGAAATTGGGGAAAAAAATAAACAGGGGGGCCAATAAATCAGGGTGTTGAATAATTCTGATTGCAACTGTAAGTCCTGAGGAAATATACTGTTTAAAGTAAACTGAATTTACATTAATTGTGAAATCTGACTTTTTAAGGATGTTTTACAACTAACCCTATGTCTGTTACAACTTTCCCCGCAGGTGGGGTAAATAGTAACATTTTTACTGCTGGCGATCATACAACCAGTGCTCATTTATAGGAGAGGCTTGTGTGTTGTTGGAAAAAAAAAATGGTTTGTCTAACCCCATTACTTTATTCATTATTTGGCCAAAACCAAAAAGTGTCTCCCCTAGTAGCTAAGTTATAATTTATAATATATATATAAACAGTTGAAATCAGAGTTATTAGCCCCCCAGTTTATTTTTTCCCCAATTTCTGTTTAACGGTGAGAAGATGTTTTCAACACATTTCTAAACATAATAGTTTTAATATGTGTGTGCTACATTCTCTTTCCGTAAAGAATATGTCATTGTAAATTTGTTTAGGGACTGGTAAAAGTGTTTTGTGTCTTGTTAATTTTTTTTTCTAAAATGTACATTTGTTTTCGTCCTTGGTAAAATACTTTTTCCTATTTAATTGTGTCTTATGATAGGTAAAAGTGTTTTTCAAAATATAAATTTGTCTCGAGCTTCGTAAAAGTGTTTCACACTTTGTAATGTAGTTTTGCACTTCCCGGCCACCGTACCAGCCTGATTTCATGAGGAAACGTAACTATTTTATGTTTTGTCAGTTTAGTTCAGTCATATGAAAATGTACTGTTGGCTTGGCACTCAACCTCACCCCTAAATCCAACCACCATTGGGGGATGAGCAAATCATACTAAATTGTATGATTGAGATCGTACAAATTCATGCAAATTAGCCGTGTGAGATAGTGTTGGTATATCAAAGCTATCTAACGGCAATTTGTAAATTTTGGATTTAGAGGCTAATTCGTAAGAATTATCGCATTCATACAATTTAGTATGATTTGCTCATCACCCAATAACAATTGGGTTTAGGGGTTTAGGTTTGGTGCCGTGCCTCCTTTAAAAAAAAAAAGAAGAAAAAAAAAAAAGAAAAATCGCACATTTTCTAACCCAGGCTCATCCTGAAAATGTACCTCTATATACATTTCTGGAGTGCGCCAAATACATCCCAGTTGCTATGTTCTTTTGCAGTTTTTGTTTTCGTGAATCCACCAGAGGCCGATGTGTATGCTTTTTGAGATCTCAAATTTCTCTCGCGAGTGTTATTCACGCCTGCTGTTCTCGCATACCACATTCTCACCCTGTTATTTACTGGTTTATTTTATTTTTGGGACTCTTTTTTTGTCTTAACCATTTCTGAAACCATTCTTCACCGGACTCAAACCCTGTCATCGTGGTCAACTCCTCTCTGCGTCTCAAGTTCATCAACGTACATGGTGAGCTAACTGGACAAACTGGTAACAGTGGGAAAGCCATCCATATGGAGGTAAGCTGTCAGCTGGTATGCGTGAAAAAAAAACAGCATCATACCGCCCCGTAGCAATCTTTTTAAAGATGAAATGCAGCCATATGTACTTCCGGCGACATAATTCACGATCTCCAGAAGCATAGATAGTGCTACGTTTTCAGAATGAGCCTATGTTGACATTTTCATAATATTCCCAGACAAAATCCAGATTTCAGTGCCAATAGTCTCAACACCATCAGTCTTGTCCAGTGCAGACACAGCAGTATTATTATTATTTTTAATAGCAGCCCTGTCTGAAAGTTAGATCTCCTTCAATCAGCAGACACAAAGACAGAAGGCGACGCCGACTGCATGAGGGTTTCTCTCTGCGTGTCGCTTCTATCTTTTATTCATTCATCCACTTATTCAATCAGATCTTCATTATGCCTCATGCCACCCATGGTCAGGGGTCACTTTTCCTCCAGAGACCCTGCGCTTCACCCAAACTCGAGTCCTGCGGCGTCAGAAAGGGGGTCGGCGGCCTACAGGGACCCGCGATTCTCCAGAACAAAGAGACTAGACAAACAGGATCATCAGACAAACACACAGAGCCCGATCTCAGCGACCTCCTGCACAGCCTGTTTGGTGCACAGGGTGAAGACAAAGACCCTGCGCTTCACTCTGAGGGACACAGTGATGGATGATGCCATTGCTGACCACATGTGACACATCAGTCCGATGACTGAAAAGACAATCGGAGATAAAAATGCAGACCGTTAATTTGGTTTGAACGAATTCTGGTCATGTTTTAAATGCATCTCAAAATGCAATAGGGGTTTGTAAAAGAACAAGCAGACTATTGTGGCCATGTTTACATCTGGTATTAGGAGGAGACTCTGCAAGCCAAATCACTATTTTTTTCATATTACTGTCAGTTTTTTGACTTTTTAAAAGGTGTTTTGACAGTCTAATGTAAAGAAAACAAAATACACTTCTGCTGTAGCACCTTATTGATGTCTGTAGATTTACATTTACAATTATATTTTTGAAGGCCATTTTCTCAAAATTAGTTTTTTTCTTCTGCACCGAGCTATAAATATCCACTTCTGTACCACTTACATTACACTACACTACACTTAATATTCCTCAACCACCGGACCATGGACCGGTACCAGTCCGCAGATCAGCTGGTACTGGCCCGCACAAAAAATTATTAATTATTTTATTTATTATCAGAGTCTGAACAATCTTTTATTTTGAAAAATCTTTTATTTAGAAACATGACTGTATTCTCTCGGTTACATCTCGGTCACTTGAGCGCCCAAATTTAACCCACAAGCAGCAAAATGAGTAAGAAACAGACATCTTTGGAAAGTTTCTTGTTAAGGGGAAAAGGCCCAGTGAATTGCCAACTTGGGGCAGTGTCACAGACGAAAGTGGTGTTGGGTCCCTAATAGTAAATCTGGGGGCTCCAAAACGGCATGGGCCCTAAGAATTGTCCTAACTTTCCTGCCCCTAGTGGCGCCCATAACTGCTAAGGAATGGATCCGCAACCCATCTGTCAACAAATCAGGTGAATCCACCATGTGCAAGAAGACCAACTGCTGGAGATTGCAAATGACGGCGGCTTTAGGGATCATTCGCATATCGTGTCTTTTCAAGAGATTGCGCAAGTTCATTATTTCCAATAGAGCTGAGCTTCATTATTTTGTTATTTCCAAGCAGCAAGACAAGAAGTGACCGATCAGCTTCAGCTTGTATGGAATATACACATTTCGATCAACTAATTATCTCAGACAAACACAGAACAACACTGCAGTGCTTTGCAATTTTCTCCAAAATAAAACTTGTATCAGAGCTGCAGCAATGTTTTGTCAGCTTGTCATCCTCTGAGAAAGTGTTTGATGGTCTCCTAGCAACCAACATACCACCGATCCCCACCACCTCATCCTAGTCCACGGTTAAATTGTCAAGCGTTGACCGGTCCATCGTGATAGAAAGGTTTGGGACCACTGTACAATATCTACAGTTTTATTCATATTTATATTCTGTGGGTGTCTTTGTGATAAACAGAGCTTCCCAAAATCCTTGTAAAAACCTTTAACATGTAACATGACTCTAACATGTGAAAAAAAAAAATGAAAAGAGATACTTGATACTGACTTGAACCATTAATAGTCAGATGTGGTGTTACAATTATCAAATTTCAAATTTAAACATAACATTTTAGTAAACTTGTAACAATTAATATAAATGATAATTAATATGATTAATATAAATAATTGACTGGAAGTATGGTCAAAACTATTAGTTAACTTGCTTACACTATTCTCTTTTTAACCCTTAACCCTCTTAACCCTTTAACTACCATTGTAACCACCTGGTTGGATTTTTTTTCCAGGTTATTATGATTAAACTCGAATCCTGTACTCAAACTCAGCTCTGCTCCGCCTCCCAAGTCTGGTGCCATATTTGCTGAGCTACCAAGCAAACCGGTCATGTCGAAAGATACGCCCATACAGAGGTAAGCGGTGAATGTTACCACCCCTTAGTGTTCATTTTACACACAAAATGCAGCCATTATGTACCCCGAGGCACATATTTCTTGGATCTAAGCAATGTATCCCTGGGCACATATTCCCAATGAGCCTGTGTTGAAAGAGAAACTCCTATATGCATATGCAAAAAGGTTAATAACTAATAACAAATCTCATTTTTCACTGCACATCATAAGGAAATCCTGACAGTAGTTGTTTTTAATGCCAAAAGAATGTTCGCGCTGACTTCTTACTAAATCTGGTACTAAGAGAACAATATACCAACATGACAAAAATTATTTGAGACATGAGGCCTTGCACTTTGGCTGCTGAAATATCTCTGAATCCTTCAAATGTCAGAGTGAAATGAGAACGCCGTCATCTCTGAAACATGCGGTGGAGTATAGCTGGTGCATTTGGTGACATGTTCCTGTGTTTTGTTTGCGCGCTGCCAAACGCATAAAATTCAGACTAATTAATTTGCGTGTCAGACAAAGCAGTCATTTGGTATGCAAATACCTGCATGTCCTGGTGAAGAAACAAAATCAAAAATAAATGTGAGAGTTAGAGATAAGGAGGCTAATTTATTTGGGGAAGCGGTTTCAGACTGAAGAAGGGTAACTGTACAATTGCAGGGCAGGAAAATGCTAGATGTCATAAAGCTAATGTTGAATTAGCAAGAGAAATGTTAGAGGTAAAAGATGGCACACACACAGACACACTTGAACATTAAGCCCGAAAGTGGATTTATGATTTATAGTTTGAGTAAAATTCAATTGTTGTTTTATTCTGTAAGCCACTGCTAAAATAACAATGCTTGTTTTCAGATATCTTTATATTAGATTTTAGATGACACTAAATCAATGCTTTAACTTCTGATATCTTATGAAACTGATATTTGGTGAAATAACCCAGATTTTCAATCACAGGTGAAAACATTTGTTAATTTTACCAGTTGTCATTTTCTGACATCAATTATTGCAAAAAAGAAAGAAAATAATCCTCTAAATGAGAACATTTTTATCAGGAATTTGAAGTTACTTTTTTAACATTTTGCATTTATTTTTAATAATTTTTAATTTGATAACTCTTTGGCAAAATAAGAAATTATTTGTTTTAATTTTTTGCATGAAAAATAATTTTTTTTATATCTCTATATATAGTGGTGGGCCGTTATCGGCGTTAACTTGCTGCGTTAAAGCGAGACTCTCATTGCGCGATAAAAAAATATCGTCGTTAATCTATTCTCAAAGTTGGGTGAGAGCTGGGTCTTTTCTACGCAAGCTATGATGACTTTCACCTTGATAGTTTAGCGCAGATGTATACCTGACCGGTGAGCCGTCTGGGAAAGAAGTGCCCTTCTGAATCAAATCAGCAGGATGCCTGACTCTAACTGCAGTTGAGCAGTTTCACTTTAACTCACGAACATTTAATTCATGCCTTTGTGACAAACTGGGGTATTAGACGCAAATAAATGAGTAAGGACAGGTGAGAGTGTTATGGAATTTAATAACGCACGCCAAATGAGAAGAAAAAAAACTTCTGCATTTCGTGATGTGTGTGTGTGTGTGTTTGTGTGTGTGTGTCTGTTTGTCTGTGCGGTCCTTTACTGACAGCCGCCTGTGTGGATCTTGTCGGAAAATATGGCGAATAGTCCTACATGACGGCAATAGTTTGCCACTAATATCTGCATACTCCACGTCTCAATTCCATTTCTGTTTAGTTCAGTTATGACTTTAGTCGCATTAAGTAATCTAAAATCGCTGTTTACATGGTAGACTCTTAATTAGAGTATTGTTTTAATCATATTAAAATCGTATTAAAGTATTGTTGTCCATGTAAACATACTCAATGTTTGACACCGTCAGGGCTCTGTGAACTTGCCTTTGCGAAGCAGCATTTTCTGTATGTACGTACATCAAAAGCAAGTATGAAATCACTGTTTGGAGCTTATGAAGGTCTACAGTTTAACATTTATGTTTAACTGAATAAACAGTTAGTAAACACAAGTACATCTTATTGAACATCATTTATTTTCATCACCAATTATCATAGTAGAACAGTTTCTCAAGCAGTTTGTGATGCATTTTGGAAACAGGATATGAGCCCCTGGTCCAATGCGTCACCTGGCTTGAGAAACCCCGTTCTCAAAGACTTATTATTTGGGTAGCACACATATTCTGAATGCCTTCAGCAGAATTCAAATGAGCCATTTTAATCTAGATTAAAAAAATTTATCTATGCCCACCTAAAATTTAAAACAAATGCTCTAAATAATAGTAATAGTTATTTTTGAATATTTGTATTTTTTATTTAATACTGTACGGCAGTTATGCAGTATGTTACTGTATATTAAAGTTGCATTGTTGGATATAGAAAATACAGTAATTTACCATTTGGATTGTTTTACAGTGAATTGACTTGAACATGGATAAATGAACAAAAAATTCCATTGGATGAAAATATATTACAGGTGAGAAAATCTGTACATTTTATTTTTACGGTAAAGATATGCAATACTGTAAATACATCTACAGCAAGATAAATGGTACTGTAAACATTAATCCAGTATTTCTGCTGTAAATTTGATTTACAGTATATTGCTGCCTAACTGCTGCCAGTAAGTTACTGTAAATTCTACACTGTAACATTTACTTCTGCTCTGGAATTTCTCTGATGATGTCAGTTTGACGGCTTGGGTGATATATGCTTAGCCACGCCCCTCTGACTGTTAGTTTGCTTTGAGTAAAAGATGAGAGGAGGAGTGCAAAAATAAAGCCCCACCCCCTACTTAATATTCTGTTTCAGTTGGCATTTTAATTTGGAAGAAATGAGATCAGACTGTTATAGAATAAAACACATTTTAGCAGTTTACTCACCTACTGTAGGAAATTAGCTTTACAGACACAGTGAATAAAATATGATTAATTATTTATAAAATAAACATTAAAAAAATTCTCATAACTCACACATTCAATGCAATCTAACCCAAGCATTCAAAATGCTTGAATATGGATTTAAAAATAAAAAGGATTCAAAGAACTACAAAGAAAAGGACAGCTACAGGTTTTCCCTTGTACAGACGCAGACCTTTTTTCCTTCAATTTTACAAGCACGTTTTTGCAATCTTTTACTCACCATCATGTTCTTCTAAAGCCGCATGACTGTATTCCTTCTCCTGAGCACAAAAGAGGATGTTTTGAAGACAGTTTTGTTTTTGTCCACACAATTAAAGACAACGCAGACCAAAACAAGGTTGTATGGATGAAAACATCTTCAAAACATCTTCTTCTGGATTCCACAGAAGAACACAAGACAATCAAGATTGGAACAACATGATGATTGAGAAATAATGGTAAATAAAAAAACACTTACACTGTATTACCATATAGAAATCTGATATACAGTATGGCAATATATGCACACAAACATTTAAGTTCATATTTGGAACACACACACACACACACACACACACACACACACACACACACACACACACACATTTTTCAGGGTTAATTATTGTGATCTCCCGATTGCAACAGAGAAATACTGGGAAATCTCTGTAGACTGAGATGGAATTTCATGCTGTTCATCCTTATAATCTTAAAATGTGAGCAAAAATTACCTTTATAAAATTACGATTATGCTGTCGAACTGTTGTATAAATGCAATATCACACTCTCAGCAGTGTGATGTGGCTGTATATCGTCACTGGTGGCCTCCCTTTACATTCACATCGCACTGCTTCTTGTATACTGTATATACTGTATAGCAAAAATTACTGTTTGCCATTTTTGTCATTTCTCTACACTCTTTGTAGATTTTTTGACAGAAATATCAATGAATATAATAAATGGATTGTCAACTCATGTTCATTGACTTTAGTTACATTCACTGCAATCTAAATAAAGTGCATTTAAATCTGTCAACGAAAGTAACATTTTAGTCTATAAGTTCAATATTAAAACAAATAATCAAACATTTTAGATATTTTAGAGTTTTAAATTTGACAAAAACAACCTCTAAAATGACTCAATATGTTGTCATATTCAAGTTCCATTCATTAATTTATTCATTAATCGAAATGGCGTATAAAAAATGAAAATGACATTTTAGTCTAGAGCAAAGTTCAAAACAAATCAGTTATTCAAACATTTAATATACTAATTTATTTTTCGATCAATTACTGTGTGTGTGTATATATATATATATATATATATATATATATATATATATATATAAAGTTGCAATCAGAATTATTCAACCCCCTGATTTATTAGCCCCCCTGTTTATTTTTTTCCCCAATTTCTGTTTAACGGAGAGAAAAATTTTTCAACACATTTCTAAACATAATAGTTTTAATAACTCATCTCTAATAACTGATTTATTTTATCTTTGCCATGATGACAGTAAATAATATTTTACTAGATATTTTTCAAGACACTTCTATACAGCTAGGTTAACAGTTAACTAGGCAGGTTAGGGTAATTAGGCAAGTTATTGTATAATGATGGTTTGTTCTGTAGACTATTGAAAAAATATATAGCTTAAAGGGGCTAATAATTTTGACCTTAAAATGGGTTTTAAAAAATTAAAAACTGCTTTTATTCTAGCCAAAATAAAACAAATAAGACTTTCTCCAGAAGAAAAAATATTATCAGACATACTGTGAAAATTTCCTTGTTCTGTTAAACATCATTTGGGAAATATTTAAAAAAGAAAAGAAAATTCAAAGGGGGTTCAATAATTCTATTATATATATATTTTTTTTATTTTTTATTTTATATTATATATATATATATATATATATATATATTTTTGTTTTTTGGCTAGAATAAAAGCAGTTTTTAATTTTTTAACAACCATTTAAAGGTCAAAATTATTAGCCCCTTTAACTATTTTTTTTTTCAATAGTCTACAGAACAAACCATCGTTATACAATAACTTGCCTAATTACCCTAACCTGCCTAGTTAACCTAGTTAACCTAGTTAAGCCTTTAAATATCACTTTAAGCTGTATAGAAGTGTCTTGAAAAATATCTAGTAAAATATTATTTACTGCTATCATGACAAAGATAAAATAAATCAGTTATTAGAAATGAGTTATTAAAACTATTATGCTTAGAAATGTGTTGGAAAAAAAAATCTTCGTGTTGGATGTGTTGGAAAAATAAATTATATATATATATATATATATATATATATATATATATATATATATATATATATATATATATATATATATATATATATATATATATATATATATATATATATGTATATATAAAGTATGCCTCTAATAGTCAAGTATGTATCTGTGTTTGAGGTTTCTGTGCATTGGTTCCGGCACACATGTGTTTGTGTGCGATTGTGCTGTGGGTTAGCCCTTGAGATCAGGGTTTGTGTCTTCAAGAAGCCACGGGCTGGCACTGAGACTGGCAGAGCTGCTGAGGAAATGGGCATCATTGGTTTTTCTGGCAGCACTGCGCTTCTGTCCATAATGATGTTTAGGACTGTGTGCACACCGCTGCTGCCAGAAATCTGCTCTATAGCATTTGTTAAGGCCTCGCGAGGATTTGATCAAGAAGGAAAATGAAACCTGGATGGTCTGCGGCTGATAGAAGGAGGGAGGATCAGTGGTCAGATGGTAAACAGAGAAGGCAAACGCACAAAGACGGGCAACCATCTGATCTGGAAACAGTGGTTCTTCTGCCATGCTTTACTGTGGGATCATATGTGCTCTGATGCTTTGGGGTATAATTGTGCTTCACGTGACACAGATGCAAACAATTATAATATCTCTGGATGTGCTAGAAACGCTATTTGAGATGCAATGTGTCAAAGTATGAGGTGTGAAATACAGCAGAGAAGAGAAGAGGAAATGAGAAGACAGATCACTGTTCATTTCTTTGTCATAAGGATTGCCTTTCATGAAAATATCCTTTAAAGTCCCAATGAAATCTAAATTTACAACGTTTATTTTGCTAGTGCAAATTGTTATTTTTAAGCTAGTGTATTGAAAGTAGTGTAATTGTTTTGGTAATTGTCAATCAAAATTTACACTGTTAATGATTTTTATAAATTACACAGTGTTTAACTGTAATGTAAGCTGTGCTTTACTGTACGACAGTTATGCAGTATGTTACTGTATTTTAAAGTTGCATTGTGGGAAATATCCTTTGGGCGCCATTAAAACGGCAGTGAATACAAAATACAGTTTAAAAAATGAGCATGAAACATGGTCAATCATTGAAAATACAGTAATTTACCATTTGGATTGTTCTACAGTAAATAAACTTATGAACAATACATAAATGAACAAAAAAATTGGATTGGATGAAAATATATTACAGATGAGAAGACTAAAACATCTATATATTTTATTTTTACAGTAAAGATATGCAATACTGTAAACACATCCACAGCAAGATAAATGGTACTGTAAACATTAATCCAGTATTTTTGCTGTAAGTTTGATTTACAGTATTGCTAGAAAATTGCTGCCAGTAAGTTACTGTAAAAATGGCCAGAATAGTTGGTGGTTCATTCTGCTGTGGTGACCTCTGACAAATAAGGGACTAAGCCGAAGGAAAATGAATGAATGAAAGTTGCTGTAAATTCTACAGTGTAACATTTACTTCTGGTCTGGAATGGCAGTCTTTCTCTGATGATGTCAGTTTGACGGCTTGGGTAATATATGCTTAGCCATACCCCTCAAACTGTTAGTTTGCTTTGAGTAAAAGAGGAGGAGTGCAAAAATAAAACCCCACCCCCTACTCAATATTGCATTTCAGTTGGAAATGCATTATCATTATGAAATAAAAGTCTGCCTTCCGGTTCGCACAAACTTTAAATTAAACCTAGATTTTGTCATCAGATTTTTATTTCAGAAGGGTTTAATTAAGAGATTGACTAACGACTAGAAAATTTATTCAATAAACATATTACATTAAATATGATTGTTTTAAACATTTGTTCGTTTTATTTATTTTTTAATGTTTCTTTTATAATAACTTTTTAAGTCTATAATATTAAACCAAAAATAAATATTTAACCATTTACTTAATAATATCTTCTAATTATTTTTTTTCTTTTGCTAAAATATCCTCTAAATTAATATTTTGTCATATTCAAGATAATTGTATTATTTCAACTACTTTTACTATTATTTGACTAAAATGTATTATCTTTTTTTCAAGAAATATTCTTTCCATGTCCTCAGTATTTTGTCATATTCAACTCATGTTCATTATTAAACATTCATCGAAATTAACTGCAGTTTCACTACATTTGTGGAAAGTAACAATCTAGGGAAGTTAAAAGTTAAACTAAATATTCAAACTATTAATATTTCACATACTCTAGACTTAAAAAGAGAATAGTTTTTAATTGTATTATAAATATACTCTAAATTTAATATTAAACATATCAAATGATATATTTAATAATATTAATATTAATATATAATAATAAATATTAATAATATATTATAATAATATATATTAATATATTATTAATATTCATTTTAATCCAGACTAGAGTTGGGCCAACAGATGATGCGATTGTACATCGCCGATGGCCAATAGACATCACAATGCTGAGCCAGCATCGCAATCCTCCACCCTGCCTCCATCGCAGCAGCAACCCGCTCACGAAAAATACACACTTAGGCCTCGTTCACACTAATACATCTTAGTTTTAAAATGGCCTTTTAGAATGAAAACACTGGCGTTTCATATAGCATTTCTAAAAGATCTCCATCCACACTATACCACTGAAAACGCATGTCATGTGAACATACACACACACACTCTGCCATGCGCTCTAGCATATGCGCACGTCTGAGCTCCAGGCAGTCAGCGGGTGCTTTGAGCACAAAACCCCAGAGAGCAGTGCATGTTATCGCGTCTCACTATAGTTGTTAAAAGTGATATTTAATTAATATTGTCTCTATCTAACGACTCTTCTGTGTTTTGAATCTATCAGGTAATGTGTCACAGCGTCAGTACACTGCTTAAATCTTTCGCTTTCAGGCTTGTACTTAGTCATTTTAGCAAAAACCTCAGATACTGTTGGTTGGTTCCTGTTGGTTGTGCACCTTTTTTACCAACCAAGTTTGTCGACACCATTATAACGACACAGATCACTCTGCCCATGCCAGAGTGTCACGGAAAAAGTGATTGACAGGTGGTAATTTGTGTGTAACCCATCTTTATTTATTTATGATTTGGTTATGGGAAAAACAAAGACCATGCGGGTCAGATAGGTGAAATGGTAGGCTACAAATAACTCATTCGTTAAGATTAATTAAATATTTATAAATAATTAACTCAACGCTGCCTACGACGACAATGCCATCATTCATCGCGATGTTCTTCATTAGACATTGTACGATGCCAAATTTGTGGACATCGTCCAACCCTAATCTATATTCAAACATTTACTGATAACACTTTAAAATAATGTATTTACTAACATTAACAAATAATTAATAACACATTTATTAATTTTTCTTAATGGTAGGTAATGTCATTTAAGTTGAATTACAGTCATGTTATTTCATGTTAGCTCGCTGTGCATTAACTAATGCTAACAAGAACAACTTTAGATTTTAATTATGCATTAGTTAAAGTTGAACTATGATTAGTGAATGCTTTACAAGTTATTGACACTTAGTTAATGCTAGTAAATACATTAACAAACATTAACTAATGGACCATTATTATAAAGTGTTACCCATTTATTATACTGATTCAAATACATGAAGTAACATTGTAACAAGAGAAAAGACAAGAATGCTCACAGAAGATAAATGGTCAAGACAAGAGATGTAGCAAAGCAAAAAGCAATGAGCTGAAATGACAGCAAGACCAAAACAGTGGACAGAATAGACATTGAGGACGGTCATCGGGCAGGAGCAGGAGAGCAGAGAGGAAGCGGGGAGCAAAGAAAGTTCAGTTTGTTACTAAAGCAATTTGAAGACAGATTTGGCCGGCAGATGGTTGGCAGCGCTGTGTTTGTTAAACCAACTGGTCGGGTACATTAGGATGTCGGGGAGCAGCATGCATTGAGTCTCCATTTAGAACAGAGAGAGAGAGAGAGAAAGAGAGAGAGAGGGGCTGCCGGCCTGGCAAGATGCTCAGGAAATAACAGGAGCGACGCAGAGCGGCCGGGGGAAAAGATAATTAGCCCACGCATGGCCCGCACATACACACACACACACACATGCTCCGTAATGAGCCTCAGGTAAGTTTGACACCTAACGCAGATGGAGGGACCTAGAAAATACCTGGCCAGTCACTGCAGCCCCTTCCACATCTGATTTATTCATATCAGCCCACTGCGCTCTGATCTGGACTACTGTCTGACTGTTCTGGTAGTTGTCAAAAATATTGGTACAGACCCCTTGATGGGAAAATATAGTGGCATCGGCAAACCAGGGTTACTACTGTTAACTGAAGGCAAGACAACACAGGCAAATATGGTGAATATAAAAACAACAACATTTATTAATCATCACCATAGCTCCATGGTTAGTGTGATTTCACCATGTATCAAACTGTGTATAGTTTCATAATTGAAACCGTTTTGGCGAAAGTGAGATGTTTATATCAGGTTTATATCTTTTAAATGCGAATTTTGCCGCTGTTTTGGAGCACACTAGCTAATAGATATCCGGTAACACTTTATTTTGATGGTCCATTTGAGTATTAGTAGACTGTCTGCTTAATATCTGTTGATACTGCTCCTTCAACAGACAATTAACTGACTAAAGAAATTTAGCAAGTACATGTCAACTTACACTAACCCTAACCCCAACCTAACAGTCTACTTATAATCTAATGAGAATTAGTTGGCATGTAGATGCAATGTAACTTAAATCCAACAAACGGACCATCAAAATAAAGTGTAACCAGATATCCTTTAAACTAACTGACGGAAACTAACATCTAAAATGCTTTATTTTAATTTCATGGGGCCTTTAAGCTTAGGGTTATGTACTTCTACATGATTGTTAGCCAGCTATTCATCTCTGATTTTGGGAAAAGTTTGAGTTAGGGTTGGATTTATGGGTTGGGATTATGGATTACATTTTCAAAGCAAAATGACGTTCCAGGATCACATTGTACTTGGCAAAGGCACACTACACCATACTTCGAGTTGACTAATAACACTGAGAAGTTGCAAAAAATTTGCAAATATTTAATGAAATATGCACTAATTTGCATACATTAAACCATATCAGCAATTTCAAAAAACAATTGTACAAGTTTTTTTTTTAAATTATTTTTCAACAAAAATGTAATCTTTCTTTCATCATTTAACCAATGTATCAGTTATGAACATACTATTTTATCGTATGACTTTTAAATTATATTATGGTGGTCATTATGAACCAATCAAGTTGCTATTACAATCTAAAAATGTTGGGTTTAATTCGAATTTGGGAAAAATAGGGACTAACCCAACTGCTGGGTTCAAATTGTAATAAAAAAAAATGAACCCAGTGGTTTGGTTTGAACCGAGCGGCAACCTCCTGCTCTCCCTCGTGAAGCCAATACTGAAGTGACTGAAACTGCAATTTATCGATTCGCCTTTGGGGGCTGGCACCAGAAAATCCAGAGGTTCTCTGACTGCAATGCTAAATTGGCCAATTTTACAGCTGATAAAAACATGTTTACAGCCTGGTACAAAAGGTGGTTTTGGTGCATATAGCTAATATTATCCTTCATGACAACTCTGGGGGGGGGGGGGGGGACTCATCCGTTTCGTTTTTATTCAGTTAAATTAAGTCTGTATAATTAAAGGCGTGGCCAGTTGAGTGACAGCTAGGTCTCGCTACTCGCCGTCATGTCATTCTGGCTGATTAGCTGCTGAACTCTGCATATATATTGTATTTTTGTTTTGTTTTATGTGGCTTTACACAGTCATTTGCTATTTGGCATTATTTCCTACAATTATCATATAATATGGCATGCTGTGTACACTTAATTGTGCTCACAAACCATTCAAGTTACCTCCATTTCCCAGGTGAGTGAAATTATATACTTATTATGCCATATCTATAAATGTATTTGTTTTATTTAAGATCATTTATCATTTGTAATTTTCTTTAGATCTGTAAAGCAGGAACCTATAGCTCATGAGCCAGATTTGGCTCTTTGACCAAAAATATGTGGCTCTCCAGCTGTCTCCCTTCAATAATATTTTACAGTTAAAAATATAACAGACGACACAGTGGCACAGTGGGTAGTCCTGTCGCCTCACAGCAAGAAGGTCGCTGGTTCGAGCCTTGGCTGGGTCAGTTGGCATTTCTGAGAGGAGTTTGCATGTTCTCCCTGTGTTCAAGTGGGTTTCCCCCACAGTCCAAAGACATGCTCTGTAGGTGAATTGGGTAAGCTAAATTGTCCGTAGTGTATGTGTGTGAATAAGAGTGTATGGGTGTTTCCCAGTGATGGGTTGCAGCTGGAGAGGCATCTGCTGCGTAAAACATATCCTGCATAAGTTGGCGGTTCATTTTGCTGTGGTGACCCCAGATTAATAAAGGGACTAAGCCGAAAAGAAAATGAATGAATGAATGAAAAATTATAACCGTCACTAGAAATAAGTTTCCTTTTAAAAAATACAATTATAATTGCCTTTTTATTGTTTATTTTTACAGCAAAAAATGTGTTTATTTTAAATTGGTTTATTTGCCAGAATTTAAATAAAAATTCATCATTCATGGATTTGCTTAACATGTGATGCTTCATATTTGTTCATTTTTGAGTTGTGCATGGGCATAAACTTCCCCAGTGATGGGTTGCAGCTGGAAGGGCATCCGCTGTGTAAAACATATGCTGGATAAGTTGGCGGTTCATTCCACTGTGGCAACCCCAGATTAATAAAGGCACTAAGCTGAAAATAAAATAAAATGAGCATAAACAAAGACTCTAGAATACACAACACGTGTCACTCATATCTTTTTGAATAGGGAAAAGTGTAACGGTCAATATGGTGAATAAAGCCCCACCTACTAGTTCAGGAGCCAATCATTGATTGCTATAGACGATACTCCGGGGGAGGGGCTCGGACCAGACACGAGTTTCTGCAGATTTTATGTGATTCGAACATTTACAACTGAAACTAAAGAGACAGTTGTTGTTTAATTTTATTAATGATTCCTAATATGAAATTCAATCATAAGCCTGGCAAGCAGTTTTGGAGAATTTGATGTTTCCCCATTCAAACAGAATGCCTGGGCATACTGCCCAAGAGGCGTTTCAAGGATGGCCGCAGAGTGAAATGACTTGCCTTAAGGTGACTTTGACTTAAATAAAGGTTTTGTTTAAACCTGTTTTATTTATAGTAGTACACACACACACACACACACACCAAAGGCTCTTTAAAAATGCATTTGAAAAACAAAATCAGAAATGGCTCTTTACTGAAAAAAGGTTGCCGGCCCCTAATTTAGAACATACTTTTAAAAAAATCCACCTTTTGCAATCACTAAAAGAAAGAAAAACCAAACTGAAGTTTGGAACAGCGCTGAGCATATAATAATCAAATTTTAAATTCCTTTAAAAATCAATTAGCCTTCCTTGGCAGGAAGAAAAAAAGAAGAAAAAGTGCCACAAACACCCACTTCCGATTCGCCTCCACCCTCGTAATTACATCCCACATTATCCATAGGAGACCCAGTAGTGAAGGTGCGAGTGAGCTTTTACTGCGCCGCCGTCTAATAGACTGAGGCTGCAGTCGCTAATTAAGGCCATTGTGATTTCTTGCAGACATTGATGGGGAGGTGTAATTGGTGGAGTGCAGTCAATCTCCTGGATTTTGCTCAGGGCACATGGAGACTAGGTAAACCGCACATGTGGAGGCCTCGGAGGGGAGAAACCTGTCTTTTGTTAGCCCTTAATTGAGATGCTAATAGATGGGAACATGCCACACCAAGTTCTTGAGACGTGAGGACGGAGAGAAATCGAGCAAGAAAGAGAGAGAGAGTAAATGAGCACAAAGGCAGGGGGTGGATGGATGGATGGACGCACAGATAGAGCTCTGCCCCCTGTGGGTGGGACACAGCGCCCTCTTGTGGTTGCTTTTGCCAGATTTGGCGGTATCATTTTGATGTGGCTATTGTTTTCGTCCATCAACAGCTCATAAAAAAAAAGCAGGAATGTTAAGACCTGGATATTGAATATCGAACAATGGTCGATGAGAGCAAATCTCCTTCATTTAAACCCTGAGTGATCTTCACTTTCTGCTGTACTTTGGTCTGTTCTTGGAGCTAAACGCTGCTAGCTTAGGGCTTCCGTGTGTTGCTTTGATAATCAGTCGAAAGGTCATCTGAATGAGGACACTATAGGGTGGGCTAGTGGTGTAAATGTGTGCTTATAGAATGATAGAATGAGGACAAAGAAAGGCTACTAATGCAAAAAATTGGGTCTTGCATGAATCTTACATGTGAGCAAATGAATGATTATTGATACATGTTTTTGAGAAACATTACTAACATCACAATACTCTCATTTATTAATGATTCCTCATATCCTATTAATGACGTCACTTAAAAAATTACTTGCAATTTTTGTCTTGTATGTAGTCCATATATTTAAAATGTAGTAAATTAAGTAGAATTTCTAAACAAGCAAACATGCTGTTTTGTTTTTAGAAATAATTTGTCAAAATGAAATGGGATTTCGCGAATTATGTAGCCAGAAGTACATATGGCTGCATTTCGTCTTTAAAACGAACGCAACAGGCCGGTATGATGCCATTCCTTTATGCGCTTACCAGCTGACCAGTTACCTCCGTATGGACGGCTTTCCCACTGCTACCAGTTTGTCCCGTTAGCTTGCCATGTACGTTGGCGGACTTGAGATGCAGAGAGGAGTTAAGAACGGTTCCAGAAAGCGGGTAAGACAAAAACAGAATTCAAAAAATTAAATAAACAAGTAAATAACAGGGTGAGAATGTGGTAAAATCTGAAAACGTGGAAAAAATCAGGCCAGGGATTTTCTTTTTCTGGATTGCTTTTGAAAATTGTTGGTTTGGTTTATGGAAGTGGGTGGGCAGGTCAATCAATACAATTGGTTGGGTTTAGGGAAGGAGGAGGGTGGGTCAGTCGATTGGTCAGTGAGTCAGTCAGTCAGTCAGTTGACAGCGGCCTCTGGTGGATTTAGCCACGAAAAGAGCAGGCCCGAATGGCTCTCACAAGAGAAATTTGAGATCTCAAAAAGCCCACACAGCGACCTCTGGTGGACTTGTGAAAACAAGAACTGCAAAAAAAACGTAGCCCCTGGGATGTATTTATGTATTCTCCATAAATGTATATAGAAGTACGTTTTCAGAACGAGCCTGGGTTGATTAATCATGTTGCAGACAATATGTAAATAATATGACAAAAAGTCTAATACACAGTACACACATTTCTCTTTTATTAAAGGGATAGTTCAGCCAAAAATGAAAATTTACTCGCTTTTTACTCCCCCTCAAGTGGTTATAAACCTGTTTGTCTTACCTTCTTCTGCTGAATACAAAAGAAGACATTTTAAAGAAAGCTGAAAACCTGTATCCAGTGACATGCATATAGAAAAAATAAATACTATGGAAGTCGATGGATTCCAGCTTTCTTAAAAATATCATCATTTGTATTTAACAGAGAGGAAAAAACTCATATGTTCGAAACAAGTAAAGTGTGAGTAAATGTTGGCAGAATTTTCATTTTTGGGTAAACTATCCCTTTAACGTTAGATAATGGGTAATGTTGCTGTTTGAGCCTAAAGCATTTGCAAGGTTACAACACTAAAAACTCAATGCAAAGGGAGTTTTTTTTTTTTTTTTTTACAGAATTCATTCATTTCATTCATTTTCTTTTCGGCTTAGTCTCTTTATTAATCCAGGGTCGCCACAGCGGAATGAACCGCCAACTTATCCAGCACATGTTTTATGCAGCAGATGCCCTTCCAGCCGCAACCCATCTCTGGGAAACACTCATTCACACTCATACACTACGGACAATTTAGCCTACCCAATTCACCTGTACTGCATGTCTTTGAACTGTGGGGGGAAACCGGAGCACCCGGAGGAAACCCACACGAATGCAGGCAGAACATGCAAACTCACACAGAAACGCCAACTGACCCAGCCGAGGCTCGAACCAGTGACCTTCTTGCTGTGAGGCGACAGCATTACCTACTGCGCCACTGCGTCGCCTTTTACAGAATTTACTGCAGTGATTTTCTTCTTAGGATTGTGACATCACTAACCCTAACATTTACATACAACCCTGCTCAATGGTGTGATGGTTCCTTCAATATAAACTAGCTAGTCAGCAAATCAAAACACACTAGGCCAGCTGACCAATCAGAGCTCACTGTGTATTTCTGAGGGGCTTTATGGACTTTTTTAAGTCATCAAACCATTGTCAGGAGAATGGAAACTGTGGCGTAGAGTAAATTTAAAATATATGAAAAATAATTCAATTTCAAATGCAGATCCTGCCATTTAAACAAAATTTGAGGCAATTTTAAAGCATTCATAATAACACTCAACACGCACAAACACACACAGAATCTGAGACATGAAATCTCACATCTCTCATTTGAGTTCTCTTTCACATTTTTGGTGAAAATCCCAGCCTGATCTCACGAGGAAACGTAACTATTTTACGTTTTGTCAGTTTAGTGGCTAATTCATAAGTATTCATGAAAGTTCAGTCGGACGAAAATGTACGATTTTTAAAAGGAGGCGTGGCACCCAACCCTGCCCCTACACCCAACCGTCATTGGGGGATGAGAAAATCGTACTAAATTGTATGATTTAGATCGTACGAATTCATACAAATTAGACACTAAATCAAAAAGTTACAAATTGCCGTGAGATTGTGTTGGAAAATAATCGTAAACACAGTCTGAAGGATTTCTGTCCTTCCATTGAAAGTCCATTCGCCCAACACTCAGACACTTCAAAATATTAATATGAATCTTAATATGCATGATTTGTAATGTTGCAATTAGAGGGATACAAAGTTAGCATTAGCTCTGCTGTAAAGGATCTGGGTGTTATATTAGACAGCAACTTAACTTTTGAAAATCATATATCCCATGTCACAAAAACGGGATTCTGTCATCTGAGAAATGTCGCTAAGATAAGAAGCATGCTATCTATCTCAGATGCAGAAAACTAGTTCATGCTTTTATGACTTCTAGTCTGGATTACTGTAATGCTCTGTTTGCTGGCTGCCCAGCATCCTCTATTAACAAACTTTAGCTAGTACAAAATGCAGGTGCCAGAGTTCTTACCAGGTCTAGAAAATATGATCATATCACCCCAATTTTATCCTCCTTACACTGGCTGCCTGTTAAGTTTGGTATTGATTTTAAAATATTGCTTCTTACCTATAAAGCTTTAAATAATCTAGCTCCTGTTTACAGTTGCAATCAGAATTATTCAACCCCCTGATTTATTAGCCCCCCTGTTTATTTTTTCCCCAATTTCTGTTTAACTGAGAGAAAAAAATTTCAACACATTTCTAAACATAATAGTTTGAATAATTCATTTGTAATAACTGATTTATTTTATCTTTGCCATGATAACAGTAAATAATATTTTACTAGATATTTTTCAAGACACTTCCATACAGCTTAAAGTGACATTTAAAGGCTTAACTAGGTTAATTAGGTTAACTAGGCAGGTTAGGGTAATTAGGCAAGTTATTGTATAACGATGGTTTGTTCTGTAGACTATTGAACAAAATATATAGCTTAAAGGGGCTAATAATTTTGACCTTAAAATGGGTTTTAAAAAATTTAAAACTGCTTTTATTCTAGCCGAAATAAAACAAATAAGACTTTCTCCAGACGAAAAAATATTATCAGACATACTGTGAAGATTTCATTGTTTTGTTAAACATCATTTAGGAAATATTTAAAAAAGAAAAAAAATTCAAAGGGGGTTGAATTCTGCATGAATTCTGATTGCAACTGTATCTAACCAACCTTCTGTCTTGCTATAATCCAACCTGCTCTTCAAGATCTCAAAACTCAGGGCTTCTGGTAGTACCTAGAATAGAAAAGTCGAGTAAAGGAGGTCGAGCCTTCTCGTTTATGGCTCCTAAACTCTGGAATAGCCTTCCTGATAATGTCCGAGGCTCAGACACACTCTCGCAGTTCAAAACTAGATTAAAGACCTATCTTTTTAGTAAAGCATACACTCAATGCATCACATAGCGGTATGATGCATGAATGTGCTCCACGCAGGTTTTTGCATCCCGTTTATATACACTATAAACAGCAGCTACACTAATTATTCTCTTATTCTCTATTTCCACCTGGGGATACTCATCCCGAGGCCCCCAGAGATTATGCAGCACCACTGATGCGATCTGAGACCTGTGAAGAGATGATCCCAAGGTTTCCATAATCCCGGACCAGGCCGTATCCTGAGCAGCTGCTGTGGTGGTCATGGAGGAGTGAGAGCATGAGACTGATTCTCCTGACTCCAGGGACAGACGAGTCTTTGCTGACATCCAGCGTTCTCCAGACTGCAGCTATGCACAAGACGTTTGGCCATAGGAGAAATGGTCGTGCCCAACTGAGCCAGGTTTCTCTCGAGGTTTTTTCCTTCACTTTCGCCAACTGGTGAAGTTTGTTCCTTGCTGCTATCGCCACTGGCTTGCATGGTTCGGGACTTGTGGAGCTGCGCATCGATGGACTTGCTCACTTGCTTGA
Organism: Danio kyathit; assembly: GCA_903798195.1. Lineage (NCBI taxonomy): Eukaryota > Metazoa > Chordata > Actinopteri > Cypriniformes > Danionidae > Danio > Danio kyathit. The sequence continues at coordinate 44,546,136 of LR812538.1, read as the reverse complement.
CACTGTTTCAATTCACTATAATTGTCTATGTGAAGCTGCTTTGACACAATCTACATTGTAAAAGCGCTACAGAAATAAAGATGAATAGAATTTAATTGAATTTGTAAGATTACACAGAGCTCAACTTGATGTCCAAGAATTAACCTGAATGGTTCTTGCCCATCAAGCAAGCATGCTTCTGCTTCCATGACCAAATGAGGGTGAGTAAATGATGACAGTGGTTATATTTCAACATAGGCTCATTCTGAAAACGGAGCCCCGCACACATTTTTGGAGATCGCGAATTATGTAGCT